>APFE030109241.1:0-22796 GCA_000404065.3 Pinus taeda | reverse complement strand
ACCCCATGCCAAAAAAGCATAACTTTAATGAAAACCAAAATATTCTATATATGTCTTACTTTGATTTTATTTTACAACATTTTTCACATTAACACTTAATATTTTGAGTATAACAATTACCCCCATTTCATCACCGACATTGTTAAGTTGTAAATAGGGTTGTTACAATACCATGGCCAAGTACCATGGCTTATCAATACCATTTCCCAAAAAACCTAGAACTCATTTCAAAATCAAAATATTTTATTTTAATTTTATTTCATAACTTTTTTATACTCATTATGTTCCCCACCAACTATGTAAACAATCTATGACATTGTGTTTATTGTTAGTAGCGTTCCTTACACTACCATAGGCCAATACCGTGGCTTATCAATACCGTTTTCCCAAAAACCAAAACTCATTTCAAAATCAAAATATTTTTATTTTATTATATTTCATAACATTTTATACTCACTAAGTTAGTCACCAAATGGGTACACAATCTATAACCTTGTGTTTATTGATGGTCTATTATATGAGAGATCAATTTTTATTTTTTATTTTTTTATTTAAAACAAAATTCTTAAAATTTAATTGAAAGTAAATTTTGAAATACATAAACTCAATAGAGTAGATAAAAGTGACCTTGTTATGTTAAATTTTTATATTACGGTACTTTAAATTATATTAAGTATGCTTAATTTATATCTAAGTATTGTACGACAATGACTATTAACGTCCGCTAAGGTTGATATGGTCTATGAGATCTTAAGAAAGAAGTGGTTAATTGGGATTGTTTAAAACTGTATTTTTGTGATAGAAAGTGAGGGAAAGAAGTGTTTGTAGGTCGTTGTAGTTTTTTTGACTAAACAAGTTGAGGAGGTTGGTCATGGGGAAAATGATTTTCAAATGAGAGTGGATGTGAGTAAGGGTTGTACAATCCAAGAGAAAGTATTTTTCATACTCAACTCTCTTACTTTCGCAAAGAAGGCATATTCTCTCGTGGCAAGGTATCTTAGGAATAGAACAAAGTCTCATTTTACTCCAAAGATCATGAAAATTAGTTTTAATCCTTGAAATATTCATTCTCTTCTTAGCACACATTGAGATAGAAATGTAATTATGGTTAGCAACTATGGGGTCAATAACCTCCTTATAGTATCTTAACTTTCTTTTCTCCCCTAACTCCTTATCACTCCACAACTTATCCTTGAATTTGGAAGTAATGATGTTTTTAATATTATCCTTATTCCCCAAGATGATCTACTCCTTTATCTCCCAATGATGGATCTAGGACTTGGCATCCTTATGCCACCCTCGATTGAGTCCAAGGCGGTTTTGACTAGAGTTATAAGAAATTTTTGGTAGTCTCTTGGCTTCCATGTTGTACAACTTCTTCTTATACATCAAATACCTAAAAATAGTCACGCATTCAATACAGGAAAGGCTATCCTCAATTAAGAGAATAGGGTATATAGTGGTACATTAGTCTTGAGGTTGTAGGTTATGAATTGCTTTTGGTTCATTTGAATACTTCTCCATGACTCTCTAGATATAGTGCAAACCCATACTCACATCCATATAAAATAATAGGGGTGACGAGAGTCTCGAAGGGGAAATTATTTTACTCCAAACCCAAAGATCACTCATCTTACAATATTTTTTAAGCCCATAGTAAGATTTCTGACCTCCTATAATCCTTTTCTTAATGCTACAGTTCGAGTTGATGTGATAGTGGATGCCCATAACTAAATATTGTGTTAGAGTCCTATGATTGATAGGATGAAATGATGATTGAATATTTTCTTTCAATATATCAAATTGTAATTAATATTACACGTTGCAAATGTTTCCCAAAAGAAAAAAAATAAAAATAAAAATAAAAAATGAAAAGAGTGTATGTAAAGATAAAAATATAATAAAAGAATTAAAAAAAAAAATATGAAAACAACCCCGTAAAAAGAAAAAGAGTGAAAGTTATGCAAATTCAAATGCCACCAGGAGAAAAATAGTTTTGTTTTGAAAAATAAATTAGGAATTGTGTGCACCTTGTTTTAAATTCCATAATCATATATATTTGTTTGAATCATACAATATAATCATTCTCAAACACATTTGAATTTTTGTTGTTAGACTAGACAATAATTTAACCAAATTGTTTAAACTTGGTTAAGATTATGTAGATAGGTGAAATTATTGATCCAATTGTTTAAGCTGGATTAATAATTTAAGTTTGAAGGTTAGAAATTAGATTAGGACAAATATCTCCTCCAAAGGAAAATAAGAAGGGTCTACACATTTAAATGTACCCTTGGTTTCTAGCCTTTCTTTCCAAAATTATGATGAAAAACATTAAAACTTTATTATTCATGCTTTAAAGAGATATAAGATTTGTCCTAACTTTTTGCACATATAAACAAAAGTGAAAAATGACAATATGTTATGTCATCTAGAGGATAAATGGCAGGCCCAATCTAATACGTGTGTCCTTTACGATGGTATTCCATAGTCCTCAATGCTTTTCGTTCCTTTGTGCCCTTTGTAATGTTATCGATGGATGGGGGGTCCGAAAAGGTGGTTTCACTCATCGTGACTGCACCTTATGTGTGACCCTCGTTCTTTCGCAACCCCCCTCTCAATACCGTATACCGCCCTCCATCCCTCTGAAAACTACCTAACCCTGTCCTTCCAACCAACGGTTCCCTGCACCTACACGAGTAACCCCTCCATGACATGTGTCTAATAGTTTTCCTTACCTGTTATGGATTTAATATTCATATAAGTTATGATTAAACCTCCTAACAATCATGCACCTTTAACGAATTATTACTTAACCATAAAAATCTCGTTATCCATTACTATTACACCCTTTGTTGAATCTAATCCTACACCAATGACGGCAAGGAAAGGTATAACAACTCTCGACATTCAAATGTTCACTTCAATTATAATCATGTTGTTAATGATGAACGTAAAACATGGCATTGAAAAACATATACCTTTTGTGGATTACATAACCATAAATTTTCTAAGCGTTGGAAAAGAATAACAACACCCAAAATGAGGAGGCATCAAAGACCATCTCAACAAAAGGTAAAGAAACAAGCTAAGCAGATTTGGAGGAAGAAAATGTATTGCAATCATTGCAACAGAGGTGGTCATCCGAGGGCCACATGTTGGAGTCTCCATCCAAAGCAGCACCTTAAAGACAAAGTTTCGGTGTATGAACGAGGTGAAACAATTGTTCGACAAGCAAAACCACCATAGGGGGATGAACCATTCATAGGGATAACTGAAAAATGGTTTCTAGATATCTTAGATTGTCATGGTAGTGATTTTGTAATCATTTGTTGCATTTTAAAATGTAAAATTGATGATGTGTTTTCCATCACTTGTTAAGCAACAATGATGTCTGGTCTTGTTTAGAGTTGCATGATAAACTATGAAAGTGATGTTGTGTTTCCAGCACTTGTCAAGGAAAGAAAAGTGTTTTGCCTTATTTTTGTAAATCATGTGATGCAGTGATGACGTGTTTTCCATCACTTGTTGTAGCAACAATGATATGTACCTTGTTTTCGTAGCTTGGGTATTGTCTTCATTTTGATGTAAACTTGACCACCGAGTATGTGTTATAAAATTGTGGAAAGTATGGGATGCTTGGGTCATTAATTGGTCATGAAACTCAAGCATGTAATTTTCAAAAACAATGTACGATAGGTTGCATAGATTGCAGGTGTCAGCTCATTGCTTAATGCTCTGAAGAGCAAAGGAGAAGGAGATGGAAGCATGACCTTTTTCAGGGTGCTTATGATGCAGATAAGGTACAAAGAAGTTGCATAATATTTTTCATGCCTTTGGAGGACCAAAAGCTCCTTAGTGGGGAGCATTGATCTAGGTGGCTTTAGGGACACACGCTGGACAAAGAGGGCTTATGGAAGCTCAAACCAAGACCAAAGCGTAGATCTTGTCGTCCTCATCACAACAGTGTGAAAGATTTGTCAATCTGAGCTCGTATGAGGGAAAATGAGCCAGTCATATTTTTGGTCAAAGTTGCGCTATTGGCCAGGTTTAAGTGTCCTACAATTTGACCAACCTCGAGGCATGAAACCTGCATACCAATTCTTTCTTACCCTTCACAACAAAGCCTTCATGTTGCTTGATGTATATCTCTTCTTTTAGATCCCCATGAAGAAATATTGTCTTCAAATCCATCTATTCTACCTAAAAATCAAAAGCAAAAACAACATATAAAAGTAATCTAATGGAAGCTAACTTGGCAATAAGAGAAAAAATATCACCAAAATCATTTCCTCACACCTCGGAATAACCTTTTTCTAGCAGCCAAGCTTTGTATTTCTCCATCTTTCCTTTTTCCTTAATCTTCTTCTTGAACACCTAGTTACCTCGAATGGGTTTTTGAGCGAGCAACTCCACCAGATCCCAAGCCTCATTTTTGTCCAAAGATGCCACTTCATCAACAATTCCCTCCTTCCAAATTTTTCCATCATCTGAATCTACTACCTCCTTGACAATTCTAGGATCATCATCAGTAATAGATAGAGAAAATGTTGAATAGAAAGTAGATAGACTATAAATTTATGGCTTCTTTCTCTCTCAAACTGATCTTCTCAAACATGGGAATCTTCCTCTTCTAATTCTTGTTGTGTTGTAGAGTTTGATTCTTCCTCCTTTAGCTCAAACTCTAGATTTTGAGGTTCCTCTGGTTGGAATTCATGGTTAACAACATCTTTCATCTCTCTAAATGCCACATCTTGGTTGTACACAACCTTCCATGTTTCCAGGTTCCAAATTGTATAACCTTTTAAACCATCCTTATACCCAATAAAGACGCACCTTTCAGATTTACTATCCAACTTGGGTATTTTCTGATTTGGAACATGTACATATGCATCATAGCCAAATACCCTCAAATGTTAAATAAAGGGCTCATTATGAGTCCATACGTCATGTCGAGTATTATCCTCCAATGGTGATGAAGGTGATCTATTAACTAGGTAACGTGGAGTCTTTATTATCGCTGCCCAAAATTTGTATCCTAACCTGGTGCCATTAAGCATGTTTCTTCTCGTTTCCATCAACTTCCTATTCATTCTTTCTACAACTCCATTTTTCTAAGGTGTTTATGGAGTAGTCTTTCATCATTGTATACTGCACTTCTTATGGATCTTCAAATTCTTTCTTGCAGAACCCTTCACCATTATCTCTCCTCAACACCTTGATCTTCTTCTCTATTTAATTTTCCACCAAAGCCTTAAATTATTTAAACCTATCAAAGACTTCATATTTGTTCCCGAGGAAATGTATCCATATATTGCTTGATAAGTCATCTATAAATGAGACATAGTAGACATACTTTCCGAGTGATGAAATTGACATACGTCCAAATACATCACTTTGGACAAGCTCTAATATCCCTCTCGCCCTCTTAGAAGCAGACGGAAAACTCACCGCGTTATGCTTCCCATACACACAATGTTCCCGTAAATCAAAATCCAGAGAGAAATTAGACATACATTCTACCTTACCATTACCATGTAGTATTCAAAGGCCCTTCTCTCCAATGTGTCTGAACCTTTGATTACATAACATGGCATTTTCTTGAGAGACCACTAGGGTTTTTTCCCCACATTCATGAACCACAGAACTATTACACCCATCAATGATGTTTCTAACAAAATTGTTATATAGATTTCCAATGTGAACTCCCCACCTCAATACCAATGATCCCTGAACCATCTTGTAAGTATATTTCTAGAAAACTGTTTTTAAAGCTACATAATGCGTCTTGCTTACAAAAGTCATATATCTCACCAATGCAGGAATATGAAAAACACTAGGATGTGTTTGAATCCTTCCACCTTGCAACTTCAACTTGAATTTTCTGTGTCCAATGATTCTGGCCTTCCTATCAACCCCTAAGAAGACGCCACCACCATCATATTTCTCATACTCGCAGAACCACTCTCTATGGGGAGTGAAGTTAAATGATGCACCAAAGTCAATCAACCATGCCTCATGATCTACATGTGTACCTGCAGAAGAATCCAAGTACACATTTCCATCTTCATCTGTGGTGGTTTTCTCCTCTACAGAAGAAGCATCATCAGATCCCTTTCCTTTCATAGGAACTTTAGATAAATATTCCTTTTTATAGATTTCTTCCTTTCCACATTTCCAAAATACCTTTACATGCTTACATAGAGAATTAGATATGTGTCTATATTTAGATCTCCCACTTGATGTCTTATTCTTGTTTATTTTCTGGAACCATCCTTGTAGGATGAGACTATTTTATAAAACTTCAAAATAGCTATATTGCTACCTAGAACAACAACACGACTATTCCATGAATCTGGTAGAGAACACAACAAACTGATGCACTTATCTTCATCTGAAATTTTTATATCAATAAATAAATGCTAGCTTACCACGACTTTAAGGTGTTGTGATGTTCTGTGACTGAGTCTCTGTCCTTCATCCTCAGGTTATACAAAATTTTTTGTAGGAATAATTTGTTTACCACAGACTTAGATTAGTACAAATTCCCTAACTTGAACAACAAATCCCTTGGCGTTTCTTCCCTAGACACATTAAATAATATTGAATCTAAGATAGATAACAATATTACCCTTTGTTGCTTCCGATCCAACTTCACTCAATATTCTACTAAAATTTTCGTTGGTTTAGTAATCGGATCTACCATGATCCACTAACCTTTATCCCCTTTCAAATCCTCCATCTTGAGCTTTCACAAATCAAAAACATGATCATTATATTTCTCGATATCTATCTTTCCACTTCTGAGCATCTTCTTTCAGCGCAAAAATTGATCTCACATATCTTCCACTAAACATCTTCTACCACGGCCTCGAGCAAAACCCCTCAACAATAAAGGCATCCCCTTGAATATGAAACAACTGTGATACAAAATGTATGTTTTAACCTTGTACAGAAATTACCTACAAACGAATTCTTAAAACAATAAAATTAAACAATGTTGAGAACATAAAATAAATATACAAAGATATTTTTCCCTGGACATAAAAAATGGGACTATCAGATTGATTTTTCATTATATTCCTTTCAACGTTATAATAAAAATATATACATGTTGAAGAATTCATAAACCCCAATCTATTAACCATGGATTAGAACATAATTGTAGTTCCATTGACGAGATCTACAAAATACCATGGGAAAAAGACCATCACGCCCAAAACCATGTGAAACAATAGTGCACAAAACAATGGGTAGGTCTACCTATCATCTTTGGATCCCCCCATCCTTGGGTCTGCATATATATAGGAAAAAAATTTCTCTCGAAACTGCTCTGGATCGTGTACAGAGGGGATATCACCCCCATCTAAAACCCCCAACAGGGGGGAATTTCACCTCCCATGTGACTCCCCTATGCCACCCTGAAATTCTACATTATAAATTGAATTTGTTGCTTCATTTCTTTGAGCATATATGACCCAATAAGAATTTTTTTGACTAGATCATTCTATATGATAGGAGTATTGCAGCTCCTCCCATACACTGCCTCAAATGACTCATATTTATGGATTCATGGTATCCATTTGTCTGTAAACTCCATAAATGGAACGTAATACTCCCACTTTTTGGGCTAAAACATCACATACATCCTCAACATATCCTCAAGGATCCTATTTTTCCTCTTTGTTTTCCCATTTTTCTGTGGATAGTATGCAATTTTGAATGGTAATGTTCTCGCCAAACCTTTAAATAATTCCTTCCTAAACCATGAAGTGAACTTAGAATTTTTATCTAAAATCATTTTCATGGGGATACCATGTAGCCTCATAATCTCCTTTTTGAATATTTGTGCCACTTCATTAGCAGAATTAGTGGAATTTTCTAGCACTAAATGAGCTACCTTCCTGAGCTTATCAATCATTACCATGATTGCATCATGTTTCTTAGATGTTTTAGGTAATCCTATAATGAAATCCATAGAAATTACATCACATTTCCATTCTAGAATTGGAATCGGCTACAACAAACATGCTTGATTCTTACAATAGACATTTAGTTATTGGAATTATATGAATTTTGAAACAAAATCAACCACTTCCTCAAATTTGATAGTAATTGTACCTTTTAATGGCTACAAGGGTCTTTCAATACCCTAGATGGAATTATTCAGAATTAACATGAAACTCATTCATTATTTTCCTTTTTAATCCATCACTAGTTGGCACATACATTATGCTTTTAAATCTAGTTATGGTATCATTAGTGAGGTGATATTCCTAATCCTGGACATCTTGTAACATTTTTTCATTAACTTGGTAATAACTTTCATCTTGTTTTCCAACACTTTTGACCCTTTCTATTATGTTTATTTTATAAGAACATATAGTTGTCAAGTCGTTCAATTGAATTATTCTACATAGAGCATCAACATATGTATTTGCTTTTCCTTTGATGTACTTAATCTCAAAGTAAAGATCACTGATCATGGTCAACCATTTTGATTTCCTAGTATTCAACTTCAATTGTTCAAAAACATTCTGGGGCCCACTATGGTCTATAATGAGAGTCAATTTCCTACTAAGGAGGTAACCCTTCCAAATTTTCAAAGCATGAATGATGGAACTTAACTCAAGGTCATGAGTTACATAATTCACCTCATGTTCATTTAATTTCCTTGACTCATAAAGTACTACATGTCCTTCCTACATTAGGACTCCACTAAGCCGTTTTGTGCAGGCATATCTGAAGACCACAAAATCGTTGTCAGGATCTGCAATCCTCAACGCTCGTCCATTAGTGAGGAATTTTTTTAATTTCTCAATTATCTTTTCACATTAAGTATTCGACACAAATCAATTTCCTTTTCTCTACAAAACTATGATTGGATGGCTTATCTTGGAGAAATTTCAGAAAAATATTTTGTAATATCTTGCCAATCCTATGAATGATCTAATAACATCCACATTATATGGATTTGGCCACTCCATTATGGCCCTGATCTTATCCGGATCCACTGTTATCCCTTCCTTGGAGACAGTATGACATAAATAATGTATCTATGTTTGGGAGAAATCAAAGAAGTTGAGCTCTCCAAAAATTTTGTGCTCAATAAAAAAATCTAACATTGCAGCCATATGGTTTTCATGCTTTCATGCTTTCCTTGAGTACACTAGTATGTCATTAGTAAACAAAATGACAAACCTATCCAAAAAAGGATGAAGAACATCATTCATTAAGAAAATAAATGTGGTAGGGGCATTATAAATCCCAAAGAATATGACTACAAACTCATAGTGTCGATATCTTGTCATGAAAGAAGTTTCACGAATGTCTTCCTCCCTAATCCTTACTTGATTTTATCGTTACCTTATGTCAATCTTGGAGAAGACTACGACTCTTCCCAATTGATCAAATACATCATTTATCCTTAGCAATGGCTACTTTTTCCTGATGGTTGCCTTATTTAACTATATATGATCAATGCATAATTGAAGGGTTCCATCATTATGTTTTTATAAATAATACATGTTCTCCTCATCAAGACACACTCGGCCTTATGTACCCTTTGCCCAGCATTTGATTTAGCTATAACTTCAGCTCGACGAACTCAGGGGTACTCATCACATAGGGTGTCTTGGATTTTGGTGCTGCTCCAAGTACCAATTCAATAGAGAATCGTATCTCTATGTGAGGAGGTAATCCAAGAACCTCCACTAGAAAGACATCTGTGACTACTACAAAAGAAGGTACCTTCTCAATAGTTCCATCTCCTCATTCTTAATATCATTGCAATTTTTCTCATCATTAGAAATATGTACTACAAACAATGTGCATCCCTTTCTGTTGCTACGTTTGGCTTGCATTGTAGTAATATATCTTAATGATGTAGGCTTGATTTTCCCTGCTTTCTCCCTACTCATTGTCCTTTCAAGATAATCCACCTTAGTCTTCTCAAGATAATCCACCTTAGTCTTCCACATGTACAACCATTCCATACCCAATAATATGATATATGAACCTAATGGAAATGCATTCTAGTGTGTTGTTGTGGGTATGCCACTAAGTTGAAATGCACATGACCTTACCCAATAAGTGGCTTTCCTTTTTGTTTTGGTTTTTAACAAACCAACTATGGTCCTCCATGCACTTTCCTAGCAATATTTCTTTTTTCAACATGTTCTCGGTCTACATAACTATAATTATAAAATGGATCAATTAAAATGGAAATAATATGATCATGCATGTTACCTTCCATCTCAACGATCTATTCCTGGTGGTCTTCCTAGTGTTTGTCCACTACTATGTAAATTTTAGGCATAGTCTAGGCTACCTCACCCATTATCAAAGATTCTTGGTTACTGCATATATTTGGTTCAAAGTTTTTGATGTGGGAAAACCACTTTTCTATGGTTTTCACCACATGTCCATCATTTTAGTGGCTCTTGGCCTTCAAACTTGACATCTTTTGGTTCTGAATGTTTCACATTTTTGTTAACAATAATGTTAATTTTCTTTTGGAATTAGGTTGTTAGCATTAGATACTTAACGTCCCTTTTCTCTAAATTTTTCTTAGGCCAATCCTTCTTTTTGCCAATGGCGTTCTTTTCTTGTCGGCTGCTCTTAATTTCAGGTTTGTTTTTTTTTTTATCATTGCCTTATTTTAGTTTCTTGATAGATTTGTTCGGAGTCTAACCCTTTCACAACTCAATTTTATCACTAAATTCCATATAAAACCCACTAATAAACCTTTGAATATTGGATTTCTCATCTCTAGTAGTATGGTACATACCTCAATAATTCTAGGAAATTTGTGACATATTCATTATCTGATAGCTTCCCCATCTTGAGTTCATATAACTCTTTATCTTTTCTATCATAATAATGTTCATATAGGTATTTCTCTCCTAATAGCTTTTCAAATTCATGCCAAACTAGATCCCTCTCAACAATACCTATGCCATTGTTCTAGTCTTTCCACCATGTTTCTACCTTCCCTTTTAAGCTATATGTGGAAATTTTAGCTTTCATATTTTCATAATAGTCATGAATTCTGAAAAACATCTTCATGCCAAGCAACCAACCTTCTTCTTTCTTTGATTTCTTCATATCCACATCAATTTTTGGTGGATTGTCTTTCCTAATCATCTCAAGCATGGGATCCTTTTGCTTACTTTCTAAATGATGATGATGATAATGGTAAGAATGATGGGGATACCTCTTGGAAGAAAAAATAGATGGTCTGTAAGAAGAATGCACATGTGTTATAGTCCCTCCTCTCGGGGCACTTGATGATACATCTCCTCGAATAATACCATTACTCCCCTCGCTATTTCTCCTTCTAGATCTACCACCATTTTCCCCATTAGTGTTATGTTTTAACTCCTCATGGATTTTCCTATATCTATGATTAGCCCTCATCTAGACTTGCATATGACTTTGGAAATACGCGATAAGTTGCACGATAACTGCATTTATCCATAAATAAAATATCTCACTATTCATGTTAACTAAGTTATTCCAATGCCACTTAACAAACCCTCTTAACAACAACTCTAAATATTTGTATCCAAATGTATTGATTGAAAGGGTTTTCCTTATAAAGTTGAATGTGACGAAAATCTTGTTGTGACGATGAACCACATTGGATGGCTCAGAACGCATCGATGATGTTTTGTTTATTGAAAAAAATATTGTAGTTCATAATATGGATCAAAGAGTCCTAAATTCAATCGGTTTTTTTTTTTATATATAATATTTCCTACCTTTAATCCCTTTATGATGTGATTTATTTTTCCACATTGACTACAACAATCTCATATAAGGATTGAAGTGTTCCAAATTCTTTTTTATTATTACTACCCTAACCTTTATCTCTAATAGTAGCTTTTCCATTTATAATTATTCCCCATTTCCATTGCTTTCCATTTTGAACCCTCTTTGTTAACTCAACTTCGTATGTTGGGATGAAGTATTAATTTATAAAGATTCTTGATTATTTTAAAGTAGGAGATTGATCAATTATGGAGAATTTATGGTCAGTACAACTTACCTTAACATAGATCAATTCATTTTTATATTTTAATGTCTTTCTTGCCTTCTTTTCTTATATGAGATAAGTTGTTTCACTTTGTGACATATCTTTTATTTCCTCCTTTACTATTGCTAGTTTGTCCTCAAATTTTCAGTCTTTTATATAAAAAATTATGAGTTTCAAGGTTCTTTTTTTACACTCATGGTCCATTTTACTGTGCTTATTTATTTACTATATGATAGCTTTGATATCTAATTTATTTTCCATACAAGAATTTCTATTCAATTTTCCCTTTTTATCTTTAATATGTTTTTCTCAAGTTACAATGTTTTTCAATCATTGGTTGTTCCAATCTGTCAATTTCTTGTAATCTAGACTACATTTGTAATACCCCTACCAATTTATGATATAAATATATATACATTGATGTTTGGATAGTAGGCTAGATGTTTATAACGATTACGATGGTGATCCAAATTCATTTCACGGTAGTAGTTTGTGCCTATGTATATATATATATATATATATGATTTTAGAGCTAGATTTCCAAGCACATATATGTCATTTTAAAAAAGTGGTCGAAGGGTCAAGATTTTAAATATTGTACATATTTCAATATTAACGAAACATCGATAGGATGCGGAGACCATTCCACATAAAAGAGTATGGAGGGAACTCCAACTACATGCCAATAGAAAATAGGTGTTGCGTTCGTTGTTTGGGAAAAGGACATGTGGGGACCACATTGCTTCAAGGAGTGCCACATGGCAAGGAAAGGCCAAGCATATTTGGAAGGCACATGTTTCTCTTAGGGAGATAGAGGGAGGCATGATGGATTTTACACATTATAGTATTCCACTCTCGTGTATTTGGTTATGGTCCAGTGAGCTAGCGAGCCCTGTGCTTGGGCTTTTGGGCGAGCTTGAATTTTGTCTAAGGCTAGAAAGGTGTTGGGGGAGGAACATGAGTTCCTGCAAGCCTAGGATAATACCATCTTCAGTTTTCCATAAGGATATTTGAATGGTTGGAACCACTGAGGCACTGGTAGGGTGCACGTAAGAGATGTACCACTGGAGAAAGTTCGACGGAGTTTGAGTTTATGGTTGGGGCAATGTTTGATGGATGCATCCATTGTCTAAACGTATGTATTTCTTATTTGGTTCCTTCACTAGTTCTTATATAGTTGTAACCCTAAGTTGTAGGTGACCCGTACTTGATATTGATGAACCACGTGGTTTATGGTTTGGTGGAACATGGAGATACTATAGGAAATTACTTATTTCATACCTGAAAAGTGTTCATGTTTATTTTGTGTTTTTTTGTGCAATTTATGAATGTGTGTTGGAAACCCTAGTTTTCTAGATTATATGATGTGTTTTCATTAATAATGCTCCTATTGTTAATATTAATTTTTTATCCAATTATGTATTATGGTGTATAATGGTTTTTATATCTTAAGTTCATACTTCCGCATTTTGAACATACACCATTCTTGTATTCTTCATTGCATTCCTTGTTTCTACAAGTAGATATTGGAATTATGAGTGGTGTGGTTTGAGTATAATTTCCTAGTAAGGAGTTATGGATGTTATAAGGTGGCTTCAAAGCACATTTTTCAGCACTAGGTCTCATTCGACAAAATATGGGAGAAAAATGAGAAAATTTGAAGATGTCCCCCAACTTTTTGTTATAAGTATAGTGTTGGGATTGATTAAAACTTACCTAAAGAAAATAGTATAGAATCTAAGAGGACAATGGAAGGATCAAATTATATGGAAGAATTACTAAATTTGAGCCGTCGAATGCTAAAATTTGTGTGTAGGGAGCGAGTACTATGTATTAGATTCTATTTGGATTATATATGTATGTGTGTGTGTGTGAAATGTGAAAATTTTGGAACACTTTAAGGGATATTGAAATGGACCTAGGATTTTTTTTCTACGTTGGGGTTAGAGTCCACAGTGGATGGGTTCGACATAAGCGTTTTCACTGTGCCAACATGGTTGTGGAGGTGGAACCATAAACTATGTAAGTAGCCAAATATCACATTGAGAAAGTGAGAACCACCACAGTGAGATGTCAGGCCACGAAGGCTAGCAGATTGGAGCCATTTTACAATCTGGTAGGCCAAGACATTGAGGGCACTAAGTTAGGGTGGCAGGCCACAAGGTTTAGTGTTAAATAATGAAGGGTTTGATGTTAATTAACTAAGTGATTACCTTCATAATGGAACCCTTATGGAGATGTGGAACTCAAATCCATATGATCTTGGGAGGCTCATTAAAGGGTAGACAATTTCGCATCTAATGATGATAATGGTTGATGGATCCACGAGATCGAGGTTGTCAAATCCCATTAGAGTACAAAGTCACGTTAAAAAATATTCTATTTTAGAGTCTAATGTGTTTAAGGAAAATTGATCTACCAAGGGATATATATATATATATATATACACACACACACATACTCACACACACATTAATGAATGTGTTTGATGTTGTAAGGTTATAATGAAACTCACAGGGGTGTAGTTAGAAGTGTGCCATGTGGAAATTGAAAGGCGGTAGGCCCACATTTCGGACATGGAACACACCAATGAGTGTCGATAAGTTTCTAGAATACGTGAGCTTTTTCTAATCAGTTTGGGTTGGGCATGGAGTTAAGGGATAAAAAGTTAGTTTGGGAATTTAATTAACTTATATAACTTTGTAGCAACTGTCGAGTAAGGAGAGAGAGATGCTTAAATTCACACGGGCATATCTTTATTCTCAGGAGTCAAAATTTGTCGTGTGAGTAATCAAAATAAGTGGAATTTCAGCTAGAGCATATCTCGGAAGTTAAAAAAGAGATTTGGAGGAAGAAATTTCATAGAAAACATGGAGAAATATATAGGAGTTTAGAAACAAGAATTCATTCTTAATTACAAAATTTGAAGCGCATAAATTTATGCCGAAGTGTTAGAGGTGCCCTTAATTCTTTCTAGTTTTTGTTTAATTTTCAGAAAATTATTGTCTCTAAAAAAGTACATGTATATCATTACATAATTAAAAATTAAAAATAAAATATAACAATAAATAAGTGAGGGTTGTTGGTCGTAAGTCAAAATATTATTAAAATTTTCCCCAAATACTGACTATTCATAGTTTTCGATATTGTGAAGTGATGTGTTCATGTTTCACGGACCCTTAACTATCGTGAACGCTGACTGTCCTAAACTCTAACCTCTCTGACCATGTGACTAGTCTAGTCACTTGTTGGTTTTTAAGTGTTTTTTCATTACATTTTTTCCCTTTTAATGAAATACGACTAAATGTTGGGTAAAGAAACATATCTATATTCAACATAATTTTAAAATACAGATAAAAGTTTAACTTATGAATAGTTGAGTATTTCCTTGTTTTGCATCTGGTCTAATCGAAATTAATGAGCTAGTACGCTTAGAATTCTTTATCTATTTCTCTTGAATTTTTATAAATTCACGAGTGTGTCTTTCGAGAACTTGTTTAATACTTAAATTTGAGTTTTCTATGTCAAAATTCCTAAAGGTTTTTATGCGAAGAACACCTAATTTCCTACAAAAGCACATGTGAAATTTTATTAACTCTACATTATCTTCATTAGTATTGGTATTATTTTTGATTTATAATTTGAAATTATTCCCTTTTTTGTTAAATGCCTTATCTTATTGATTTTTTAGGTCTATTACATATTATTCCAAAATGGTTAGAAAATGAATGACCAAGACCTCTAGACATATAATTCAAGAAATCAAGCTGAAAACGAAATGAGGAGAAGCTCGAGATTTAAAGATAGCACTTCAAATATTTCCCTCTTTTCATATTCAGCTTATAGGACTCAAGATGCACGCAAGCACTCATGGGAAGAATTTTTTACTTCCTTTGAAGAAAGAAAATGGTTAAAATAAAAAAATTTAGATGATGAATCTTCTTTAGATTATGAAGCAATTGGGAAAACTGAGCCGCATAAAATTGAGGCCACACCCAACATTTTTCCTTATTACAAAATGATTAGTTGGATTTTGATGGATGCTCATGCACTAAACTATTCCATTTATGATCATAACCAAAATATGGTTTCCTCCTAGAAGCATAAAATCCTTAGTTTTATATATAAGTTAGGTCCTCTTAAAATCCTTTTGAAAGAAAAAAAATTAGATGAATTCCATGATAATGGCCTAAAAAAAAATAACAAGGATTAAAAATTAGTTATTATAGAGTGGCTTTGTGACCTTGAGAAATGAAAATTGAAAACGGGGAAAGATCAACTAGTATCAATCCTGAAACTCCCTTTAAGATATATAGTCAATATGTTTTCTAGACTATATCAAGAAGTGAATCTTGAGCATTGTAAGGTTGAATGGGTTCCCATTAATTATGAAAGTCAACTCTTCTTAACATTTTGAATTTCAACAATATAATAGATATTAGTTAATATAAAGTAAATAATTAACATGATAATTATAAATAATGTTTTGGAAAACAAATATTAGATATATGGTGCATAAAAAGAAAAAATATAAATATAATTGGATTAAACACAAATAATTGATTAATATTGTGAGTGAAGGAGAAATATACAAATATGCAAGAAAATATTAAAACTTAAAGGAAATAGATGACTATTTAAAAGTTTCAAATCCAATTGAAAGACCTTAAGTACTAAGTGTAACATTGACCTTCACAACATTTGGCCTCGTCAAACATCATTCATCCATAACGCATAAAAAAAACACTATTTATTTATTTAACTCAATTGAGTTGAAAAACACTTTTTATTCATTCAACTACTTCGAGTTCTACAAGCCTCTTATACAATGACCTACAACAAGTTCATTTTTAAAATGACTCTAGTAACTGAAATAAATATGTGCAATGTCAAGATATAAATTATTTATTACCTAAAATATTAGAGATATGTTAATCCTAAATCAATTCACAAAGGTTCTGGTTGATTATTACTATTAACAAGTACTTTTTTTAACTACATGTCTTTGTCACAAAAAACCCTATAGAAACTGCAATCAAATGTTGCATTTCTTCATTAGTAGTTCTCTATAATATTCTCTCATCTTTGATAGAAATTAATCTATTTCTATGCTATTTGCAAGGACTTAAGATGGCGAACAACCAACTAGTTAAGCTTTGATGTTAGCTTCACTCATCAAAACATAGCTTCACTCGTAATTAGTTTACGTGGTTTTCCATCTGATGGTATATAATTTTTTTTGTGAAATTGGAATAAACCATCATTACCCAATGCATATCTCTTATACTTTAGTATTGTCATTTTATTTTCTTCTAATTCCAATTTGACATTTTTATACCATTTGCCTGAATTTACTATTTCTTTTAGCTGTTTTAGGATCTGAGCCATGATGCTTTCGGTTGAACTAGATTTAGCTTTGAATATCCTGTTGTAACATTCTTTCCAAACATCCTAGATAAAAAATCCTAGATTTAGAGTCTAGGCAAAATTAACTGTCTCATTATTCGAGAAATCTTTCCTCCAATTCTTGAAAGTAACAGTGATGTCATTTTCACTCCTCAGTGTTTGTTTGAAGATAGAGGCTGCATAATTCCATATGGAGGAGGTGAATGAGCATAGGTTGAGAAGGTGACCAATGGTTTCCTCCTGCATATCACATAACTGGCATTTTGAAGGACCGAAAAAACCTCTTTTTCTAAGATTTTCCCAAGTCAAAATCATTTTATGCTGAACTAGCCACATCAAGAGTTTGATCTTCATCCAGTGTGGGTTGCTGCAAAGGTCTTTCCAAGTCTTGTGAGGGTTTGGATGGTCAAGTCCAGTGACTATTCTTTTGTCTTCCTTAAGGTTAAAGATGCCCTCATTTTTTATACCCCATCTTAGTATATCATTCGAGGTTGAAGTTAAAATTTGCGTGTTTTCTAGAATCTTTTTTAGAACTTTAGCTTGGGCTTTCAAAGGGGTCTCTTCACTATAATCTGATACCCTCCAAATTCTCTATTTCCCTTTGTCTCTTAACTAATCCAAAAAATCACTTACCCATTTTATACCTTTGTTAATGGTATCATTTTTTGTGATGTCTAGACCTTCTATGCAGAGGTTCTATTCCTGCTACCAGTTGTCCTCCGAGAACCAGGCTAGTTTCCCATTTCTGATCTCTGAGAAACTATGCTTCTGAACTAAGGCTCTCTTCTCCCAAGCATTGTTCCAAATGTGGGAACCCCTAATGTGTCTTATCATCTGAATGTGGTCCTTTTCCTACCAATCCATTTCATATTTTTGTTTCCAAAGCTTAGCCCATGGGTTATTTGTTTCCTTTAGCCATCGCCACCAAAGATTTTCCCCCAAAACATTGATTAGGGTGTCCGGTCATGGAGACCTAAACCACCATGGGTTTTAGGTTTATAGAGCTTTTCCCATGCTATGAGGGACCATTTATTTTTCTCTTCCCCTTTACCCCAAAGAAGGTTTCTTTGAATAGTCCTGATCTACTGTAAAACTCCTTTTGGGATAGGAAGGGAAAAAAACATGAAAACTGGAATAGTTTGTAGTACAACTTTTGTAAGAATTAGCCTTCCTGCTAAATTCAAAGATCAGCTAGTCCGATTGTTGACTTTATTCTTCAGTTTGTTTGTCACTGACTCCAAAACTTCCTTACTGAGAGGTTTGTTAGTGAGAGGCATTCCCAGATATTTGGAGGGAAGATGGTGTTTTTGAAATCCAAGAATCCTAGAGAGATGTCTTTGAATAGAAATATCGGCATTGAAAAAGAAAACTTTTGATTTTGTGATGCTTACCTCTGTGCCAACACCCATTGAAAAATCATGCAGTACTCGTTGGAAGGCTTTGGCTACCTTGACTGTGTGTGTGCCCTGCAACATAATGTCGTACACAAATTATTTATGAGTCAATGTGTCGTCATTCTCAGTGAGTTTTAGTTCCTTTATTCTTCCTTCCATCCTCGCTGAATTGATCGTTTTCCCCAATCCTTTCATCATAAGAATGAAGAGAAATGGGGAAAGAGGATCTCCTTGCGTGAGGCCGCCTGATGGCTTGAAGGTTCTTGATGGAGAGCCATTGACAAGGATTGAGCAACGTGTTGTGGTAACGAGTGCCATGACCCACTTTATCTAGTTGTGGTCAAAGCCAAAAGCTTTAATAATTTCACTCATGTAGGGCCAGATTAGCTTATCATAAGCTTTCGCAATGTCCAATTGTATTATCATATCTACTTTCTTATTGTTCTTGACGGAATGAACCACTTTGTGAGCTTGGACAATATTATTGAGAATTTGTCTAGCTTCCACATATCTAGTTTGCTCTTCTGACATGAGCGTTGGATGTAGAGGTTTGAGTGTGTTAGCTAACTTTGGAAATGATTTTTTACACCACATTGAATAAAGCTATAGGTCTGAATCTATGTGGTGTTATGGATTTTTCCTATTTAAGGATTAATGCTATGAAGTATTCATTAATCGCTCTAAGAACTGTTCTTGATTTTCTCGAGTCCTCCACCACATATAGAATGTCGTGTTTGATTATTTCCCAGCATGTTTTGAAGATGTCTACATTGAAACCATCTGAGCTTAGAGCTTTCCCGTTGTGCATCTCTTTGATTACTTCATTGACTTCTTCCTCCCTTACTAGCATGTTGAGAATATAATTATCTTCCCTCGTCACCAGTTTTGTAATATGCTTTGTGAAGCTCTTAATGAATCGAGATCTGTCTGCAATGGCCTCCTCTGCTATGCTTTGAAAATGTTGTACGATAATTGATTCCGTTTCCTTGTGAGTGTTCAACTCTTTCCCTTGAGGATCTATGAGTTTTGTGGTGATCCTATTATGAGTCCTGTGTTTCACAGTAGACTTGTTAAAGAACCTGGTATTTCTCTCCCCTTCTTTAATCCATTATACTCTTGGTTTCTATCTCGAGAATATTTCCTCTTGCTGACATCTACTGTCCCATTCCTATTGTAGAGAGTCGTCTGCCTTTTCCTTTCCTCTGTGAATCCTCCCATGATGGGAATTTTATTACTTTCATGTAATTTTCTTTCCACTTCTCTTTCGGATTCAAAAATGTTGCCAAAATCATTTTTGTTCCATTCTTTGAGCCTTTGTTTGATGTGTTTGAGTGTATGATGGAAGAGGAACATTTTTGTGCCTTGGGTGGGCATGTTTCCCACTAATTTCCAATAAAAGAAGCTTCCAACTCGATGGGCGAGTCGTCCGAGCCTCCAAAAGGAAGGATCAAAGCTGCAATAGTGTGACCGGGGAGTAGGAGATCCTCTGAGATTATGAATCTGTCTAATTTTGAGGCAACTTGGGAGTTCCCCCTGTCTTGTTATTCCATGTGAAGGTGCCATTTATTGTGTCCATATTCATGAGTCTCATGTTGTCTAAGAGGTTCTAGAAGGCAAGTGAGTCTCATCCGAGTATTCTGCTCCCTCCTTTTTTCTCTTTGAGAGATCTAATCGTGTTAGAGTCCCCTCCCATAATCTAGGGGATAATCGAGTGTCTCTCTCAGCTCCTCTAGAGAGGTGAGGAGCCTAAGTTTGTCTTATAGAAGTTGAGGACCATAGACATTTGTGATCAAGTAAAAAAATTTGTCCCCCAAAGGTTGTATTGCCATTGAAAGGTGATTTCTGGATGCCTCAACATCCATGATCTCAAATTTCTGAGGATTCCATAGGGTGAGAATTCCCCATGCTGTGGTATTTACTTTGAATTCAATATACTCATATTTGTTAAGCCAATTGCTATGTATTTCTTTAATCCTGTCTACTGAGCATTTTCTTTCCTATATAAACACCATGTCCAATTTTTCTTCTTTTATTTTGTTAGTCAAATTTCTTTGCTTACTTTTACTAGTTAGCCCCCTAATGTTCCAAGTTGTGAGCTTCATAATGATATGTTTGTGAAAGAGTAACTCATGAGATCTTTTATCTTACCTGAATTAATCAAGGGTTTCCCACATTGTGACACGAGACCATTCTGTCTCCTTCTTCCTCTTTTCTTGACGAGGTTTTTGGTGGAGTGTCTTGATGTAATCTCCATTGTTTTGACCCCTTAATTTTTCTGGCTGTCATAGTTCCTTTTGACTCCTGCAGCCTTTCTTTGAGACCTTCGAAGGAATAGTTGTTGAACTCTATCAAACTCCTCTTGAGGCAGAGAGTCAATCCCTTTGTTAGTTCCTTGTTTTAGAAACTTTTCTAGTTCAAGGTTCTCCCTTTCGAGAATCTTTTGTAGGTCTTGGTCCTCCGTTCCTCCCTCACTTCGGTTATTCTCCTGGTCCCTTCCAAGTCCCATAGTGCTTGTTGCGTCCTCCTTTAGTTCATTTTTTACCTGTATGATATCCATGCTATCCTTTTTTTCTTTCTTTGTATGAATGTCCTTCAGTTCCTTATTCTCTCCATTCTCTCCCCCCCCCCTTCTTCTAAAATCTCAAAACTATTGTCACTTGGTGGATTCTTCTCACTAGGTTTCTTTTGGTGCTTCTTTTCCGCTCCTTTCCCTCTCCCTCCTACTTTGGTGAAACCTTCAGGGTCTTTTCCTGTGTTGTTTTTCAGGTTGTCCTCTTCTTTTTTGAGTGGGAAGTCTCTGAAGAGGTGCCCATGTTCATGACATTTATGGCATCTGAATGGGATGTGTTTATAGTCAGCCACCTATACCCATTCCTCACCATATACCTCTAGGGTGACATCATCTCGGAGTGCTCCCCATAAGTCCATTTCTACACATATCCGGGCGAAGGATGTATACTTACCTCGTAAAGTTTCCTATGATATCTTTATAAAATGTCCTAATTTGTTACCTATAGCTTCTAAGGATTCCAAGTAATCTAAAGGTGAGGAGTATAATCTAATTCATATCGGGACCGACGTGAATGTTTCTCACTCTGGAACAAGGTTCATCATCCAAGGTCACATGTAGAGGCCTACGAAAGCATAGAAGTAGGGTCCTCCTTCAAATATTGTGTCTTTATCCTCCACAGTAGTGAAAATCACTGTAAAAAACCTTTGGACCCAAGATGTATATTTATTTCTCCTTTTGGTTTCCAGGTGTTTCTTATCCATGTGTACAGTGCTTTCTTAATGGACCAAATACCCATAAACTTGCATATGACCACATAGGTGAGCATGTGATCTCTGTGCAAGTGTAGTGCACAATCATTTAAGACCACCAGAGGTTTGATATTAGACTTGGGCTTGTAGGGTCCCATTCTAGATCTACCCTCCATTCTATGACTATTGTCTCCAACTTGCGTTTAGTTTTGTGCCTCCTTGTGGGTGCCTTCCTTTTCATGGGATTTGTTGCTTTCGGGCTTTTGGGTACTAGCTTTCTTTGTCTCTACCTCCGTTGAATTCCATAGCTTGTTCAAACTCATCTCTTTGCCTATATTTGAAACCACCCTGCTATAGGAGGGAGTGGAGCTCCCTCCTCCATGCCCCTCCATAGTTACCACCTCGCTTGTGTCGCCCCCTCTTCAAAACCCAAGTAGCTTCTACGAGCCTCCTTCTTCCAACCACTCCTAAAGAAACTGACCTTTTTCATTTGCATCAACTCTATCAAAATGTTGAAAGTTAACCCAGTCATATTTGATCTCTATCAAAATCTTGAAAGTTAACCAAACCTCATATCAAATTTAAAAAACCTAAGTATGTGTCAAGTATAAAAATAAGCTTCTGCATCATGACAACATTTAGCCTCATCCAAAATTTGTCAATCATACAATATCACAATTTAAAAACCATTCTTTATT
>APFE030109218.1:0-12964 GCA_000404065.3 Pinus taeda | reverse complement strand
TTGGCAAAGGATATCATTGGCTAATGGATCTGCAATTAGAAGAGGCTTTGGACAAATGAAATTGAAAACAATAACTCAGAAAATTGATTTTGTTTCCAAAATTCAGAGCCTGATATTCTGCCTGATTTTTGGCCCAATAAATGATCAAATCTGTTGGTGAAACCTCCTTCAAAATGTTCTCCTTGATTTTCTCTTTCCAATGAGCTGTCGTGGGCCTCATTTGGCCAAGTAGAACTCAATTTATGAGCTTCCAAAGTTGATGGGTCAAATCTGATGTAAATCTGGAAATTCTGTTGTTGGGCTAAAAAATGAGAATTTGAATTAAAAATTATATCCTAAATTAGTTCCTAATTAATTCTAATTTAATTTCTAATTATAAACTAAACTATTTATTAATTTAACTAACTAATATTTAATTAACGATTTATAAACAAATCCATTCTAATTAAAAAAACTAATTAATCTAAATGATGTTTAAATTTTAATTTAATCAAATTAATTAAATGTCATTAATTAATTAATCTGATTAATTTAAAATTTATTAATTAAATATTATATATTAATTTAAATAACATAATACATTACATTTTATTAATTAATATAATATATTATATATACATATTAATATATAAACTAACATTTAATATGTATTAACCTACCCTTTATTAATTCCACACTTAAACTAACATACCAACCTACACCATACGTAAATGTTTTAATTTTTTAAAAATCTCAAACTAATACAAAAGTTAAAACCCATGTGTAATAAACTTACGATAATGCCCTTAATGCTCCTTTGTATCGGTGAATCGGGAAGAAGGGGATATCGGCGTCCATAAAAAATGATGCGAAATGCCGATATATAAATGATGCGAAATGCCGATGCGATATATCGCATCGGGGGGTGACTAATAGGCTTGTCGGGGTTCCTTAAAAATTGTTGCGAATAGAACTCCCGATGCGATCTTTTATTTATTTTTTATATTCTTTTTTGTTTGTTTTAAATTTATTTATTAATTAAGTATTATAATATATGATAATTAAATTTAATTATTTAAAATTTAATTTTAAACTTAAATTTTCATTTTTTATTTTGTTTTTATGAACATAAGTTTTTAAACTATAGCTAAAAATAAAACTACAGCGACTTGAATGTTTGGTTTTTTGAGATTAAGATTTGATTAGAAAATTGGAGTGAATTTCTTAAGTCCCGATGCTTAATTATTTGGCTGCATAATGAAAAATGTTAGTAAAACCCTCTACGGGTTAATATTTAAACTGAATGCTTTATTGGATAAATTTATTTGCAAAATGCGATATTGTACATTTTATGCATTTTTAACCGAGGCTAGATAAATGATGAGATTTCAAAGGAGTGCCATTTTCAAGCCAGTTCACCAAATGAGGCGAAACAAGCGTTGATGGGAAGCTTATAAAAAATTGATTCTAACAAAGCAATCAAAACAAGAATCCAACGAAAACTAGAAATTAACAAAAGTGTATGGCAATCAACTAAAATAAAAATCCAAAAAGGTGCCTAGCCCAAATTTTATAGAAAGGGTCCCCATTATTTGAAGTGAAGAAGTAAAAAATGGGGGGTTGTGTTTTTACCACAACAGAAGGCTAGAGAGAGCGGAGGCTGAGGATGGGAGAGAAGATTTTGGAATCAGGGTGGATGAGGAGGGAGAGGCATTCACCGGAGGATCTACATGTTGATCCTATGTAGTGTCTTGAGAGGTAAGAATGATGCATCTGTTCTAGGTATTAATTTTTTTGGAGCTTTCTGGGGTTGCCGGAGTTTTCTTTGCATGTCGTCGGCGATTAGGGACTTTAGTAAAGCCTTTAGAGTCTTTGCTAGTATCATTAACTAGAGTTTTGGGATGAAGATTCAGTGGAAAATCCCTAAAAAGGTGGCCATGTTCATGGCATTTTCGGCAACGAAAAGGAATATGCTCGTAATATATTGTTTGGATTCATTCATAATCATCATGAAATAGACTTACTAAATTTGTGAGTTCTTTTTCCATATCCATGTGTACATAGATCCTGGCATAGGATGTGTATCTTCGGACTTTGGTCTCCTCAGCAATTATGATGAAGGTTCCCAGGTGGTTGCCAATGGCCTTCAAGATCTTCTTGTTCCAATATTCTGAGGGAAGCGAATACATGCGTATCCAAACCGGAGCCCAGTTGAAGTATTCTTTGTCCAGATTAAACCTAGCTTTCCAGTTGCAAAGGTACAAGCCTGCTGAGTTGAATAAGTATGGTCCTCCTTCGAAAATGCGAGTTTTGTCTTCCAGACAGGTGAATATAGTGGTGAAGAAACCTTTAGGTCCAAGCTACAGGGTGACTTGTCCTTAGGCTTCCATGTGGAGGTGATCCATCCATGCAGGGCCTTTTTAGTTGGCCAGAAGCCAAGGGACTTGCCTATGAGTGCATGGTCACTCATATATTGGATTTCTTTGTTAATATGCTCACTACGAAGATCGATTTTGATTCTCTTTGGAGATTTGGGAATGCATGTAGCAGAGGACGCTTTTGGCTTTGAGGAGGAGGTGTTCGTATTGGTACTTTTGTCTTTTGCTGCTGCATGGCCTGCATCAGCAGTTCCTTCACTGTCAGTGACAGGATCTGTGTGGAGAGCATCATTAGGAATGCGACCGGAACCATTAGCATCATTACCGGTTGCAGCTATATCAGCGTGAGGACTTGATATGGGAAGGTGGTCGGAGCCCACCACTCCAGAGGGCAGGGCCATGTGTAGGGGATCAGCGGCGTGCATTTGCTGAGTAGCTGGGCGGCTCCAAGTGTCTGCCATTACTTGTTACAATACCCACTAACTTCATAATATCTGTAAAATTCTAAAACTTCAGAGAGTCTTTACTTAGAACTCTGTTTCACCTTTTTTCTCTGAAAGCCTTTTAATTATGTTTAAATCGCCTACTAATATCCATGACATGCCTGAATGTCTATCTCTGAGCTCCTCAAGAGAATCAAGAAATTTGAGCTTACCCTCCAGTCTTTGAGGGCCATACACATTTGTGACCAGGTAGGTTTCCTTATCTCCTACAGGCTGAATGACCATTGAAAGATATTCTCTAGATGCCTCAGCATCTAAAATGTCTATTTTATTTGGATTCCAAAGGGTCAGTATACGACCTGCTGTATTCTCCACTTTGACTTCCAGAAACTCATAACGATTAAGCCATCTACTATGAATCTCTTTTAATTTTTGAGTAGAACATTTGGTTTCCTGGATGAAGATCACATCTGGAGCTATTTGTTTCATTCTATTACTAATCAGTGTTTGTTTTCTTTTACTACCTAGTCCCCTAATATTCCGAGAAGTAAACTTCATTATTAAAGATTGGTAAAGTAGCAGCTAGTTAGGTCTTTCATCTTACCTGAGTCTATCATTAGCTTTCCACATTCCATCAATAGCTCGTTCTGCTTTTTCCTGCCTCTTTTTTTCCTGGGTATCTGGGTGCTAATCCATGTGTGGATTTCACCGTTTTTACGCCTTTGCTACTCTACTTTTCCTTGTTTCTTTCCCTTTCTGGCCCTTTGTTTTGGGTTTTCCATATATATAGTTGTTGGACTCTGCTGAAATCCTCTGGAGGTAAAGAGTCTATCGCTTCTTTGGTTCCTTGAATCAAGAAATCCTCCAGACCTAGATTCTCTTTCTCAAGAATCACCTGAAGTTCTTGGTCCTCCATTTCCATCTCACTTTGTGTCATCTTATGATCCATTTCTATTTCTACATCACTCACCATCGTTTCTGTTTGCAGATTTTTATATGG
Organism: Pinus taeda; assembly: GCA_000404065.3. NCBI lineage: Eukaryota > Viridiplantae > Streptophyta > Pinopsida > Pinales > Pinaceae > Pinus > Pinus taeda. Next base: position 9,164 of record APFE030109218.1, on the reverse strand, counting down.
TGTTTATTCCCTATCCTCTTCTTTCCCTTCCTCCTTTAAACCTTCTCCCTTCATCTAGTCTATTGTAGTTATCTCTTCTTCCTCTTCTAGAACTTGGAACCTGTTTGACTGGCTTGTTGCCCTTCTGATTTTTGTGTCTTTGACCCCCTATTGCTTCCTTTTCCTTTGTTTGACACTTTGTGAAAGCTTTCAGAGTCTTTCATTACGTTAGTTTTACTCTTATTCTCTATTTTAGTGAGAGGGAAGTCCTTGAATAGGTGCCCATACTCATGGCATTTGTGACATCTGAATGGAATATGTTCGTAATCTATAGTTCGCAACCATTCTTCATAAAAAATTTCCAAGATTACCTCATCTGGTAGAGCTCGAGTGAGAACCGTCTCCACACATATTCTAGTAAAGGAAGTGTACTTTCCCCTCCTAGTGGCTTCAGAAGCTTTTAGAAAGCGTCCTAACTTATTTCCTATGGTCAATAGGGACTCTGTTTTCCAATAATCAAGCAAAAGAGAATAAAGACTTACCCAAACCGGGACTAGAGTAAAGGTCTCATGTTCGAGGACAAAATTCAAGATCCAAGGTCTCATATAGAGACCTGCTACATAATACAAGTAGGGCCCGCCTTCAAAAAATCTATCCTTATCTTTGATGTTTGCAAAAAACACCGTTGAGAAACCCTTTGACCCTAGGTGTAGGTCAATGATTCCTTTTGGTTTCTAGTGATATGTTATCCACATTTGTAAGGCTTTTTCAGTTGGCCATAAACCCATGAATTTGCAAATGATTGCATAGTTTTTCATATGGTCCCTACGCATCTGCAGAGCAGGCTCATTTAAAACAACTCTAGGAGGCAAAACAGATTTGGGCTTACATGGGCCCATGTGTGCTTTGGTTTTTGTTCCCTATTCCCTATCTTCTTCCTTATTTTCTTTAGTAATGTTATTCTCCTTTGACTTCTGTCCATCTTGTTTCTCTTCACTATTCCTATTCCTTCCCTTGAAAGGTCCTCTATCGTATTCCATAGGTTTTTTTCCCCTGCTAGTCACATCCTGTTTGAAGGAGGGAGTGTATCTCCCTCCTTCGCACCCTTCCATGGAGAACCGCCCTTGCAATAGCCCGGAAACACTGGATTTTTCATCCTTTGTTGCTCCCACCTTCATCTAACAATGAGTTCTCATTCAGGTGGATTGCAATACTCACTTAGTATGGGTTTTACATATTAAAAGTGACTTTAATTAAGGAACCATCTTTCCTAAGATATTTTTACCAAATAATTTATTCACATGATAATAACCCTTAAATTACTTAAGTTTATGTTATTTTCATTTTTTTTATCCATTGAAGCTTTATCTTTGGTTATTGGAGCCAGTAATTACTATATTTTCACCTCATGGGAAGTTCCTTATGAGAATGGCTCGACACGATCTCCTACTTGGCTCAGTTCATTGATTATGGTGTTTCTACATCCTTAATGACTCCCTCTCTCCAAAACTTGTTGAACAATCCAAAGCCACATAAAAGAATTAAAAAGATAGGGCTCTAGTGGACAGAACTCAATTGTCACACCATTAAAAGTTGGAAGATGACAATGGTCATGTGCAATGAGAAGAGAAGGCCTATCTATTTATAGTAAAATGCTAGGTTAGATTTCACATGGTTAAGTCATAAAATATTTGTTGGACCAAATCAAGATAGTAACTATTTTGGTATTCAATTAGTATTTGTTACAAGAAACTATAAAAGAAATTGTCATGAAAAGTAACTCAAAAAATGAGTTGTTGAGTTAATTAATATGAATGGGTAAAATAACAAGAAATAGTTAATAAATAAATTTCTTTAATTAATTACTTCTAAGTGGATTGGTAAAATAAGTAAAAGAAAATTTATAAATAATGATTTAAAAAATTATCTATACGAGGATCCTTAAAGGATTAAGGAAAAGCAAATAAATAAATGATTTATTGAATTGTTTTCACTTTAGTGGGTAAATATAAAAATAACATCTCTTTGATGATTTTATGGGTAATACCCTTGTTGGTAAATTTGTTGATTGAAATAACCTAGGAAAAATTAATCCTTGCATCATTTCCTCAAGTGAAGCTCGATATTAGTGTTTAAAGCCCATACTACATGGTGTATTTCACTCCACCTAATTAATTATTGTTAGGTGATCACTTTTTATGTGATAACAAAATCTTTCATCAAATGGTAGGATAGTTTTTGGGCTATGTAGCCTTAATGAAAGGTTTTCTCCAACAAAATATTTGTTGAGTCCAAAATCCAATGGCTTGGGTCTTAAAAAAATTAAAGGAATCACTACCAAGGCACATAGAGAATGGATGAGGACCTAAATTATGACATACTTTTTTGTGGCATTATGTTTCCATTGATGTCAACCATGGAGGTTATAGTGTTGGCCAATGGGATTAACGGGATTGTGATGATGATTCATTACTTTGTAGGGATGGTCAAAGGCCCTAGAGGTTTACAAGTGTTTGGAAAGGATGTTGAAGTTGGCTTGCTGTAGTGGGTTCACTTTGGGAGAAACATGTTTAAATTTCCATAGTTTAATGCATTATCATAGTCTTTCTTGAATCGTAGAGCAGCAATGAGGTAGTGACAAAGTCTTGCAATGCCTAACATACATCATTTCTCATAGACTACTAGGCTTGTGCCCGCGACACTACCTATAGGTGCTCAAAGAAAATACCTTAGACTCAAACCATTGTAATTACCCAAGGGATCACTAACAAGGTTTGATTGACTTGGTCTATGATACTTGAGCGTGTTGGATCTCCTCGAGATAACTCTAAACACATTAAATATTTGATTGATCGTTGATATAGTTACTAGTCCATGGTAGCATGGATAAAACAATTTAAAAGTGCATTCATTTACTTGATTCACCTTGGATAGAACACATAACCTATATACATGTGTGATTACATGAGAAACTAATGTCCACATCCAAATGATATGGCTTGAGTTATTGTGTAGAGGCCCAACGTAAATTTGTAGAAGTACACATACGGAGTGATAGAGTGCATCCTTGTGACGTGTGCAATGACTGGCCAATTAAATGATGTGTGATATGTGGAAAAGTTGTTGGTGTGACGAAGGGATTGTAAACTTTGTGCATCGATTGATGAGGTTGATTGTGCTACTAAGTGTTTTGTAGAAAGAGTTTGGTGTGTGACTTATATACATGTTCAAATGAGAGTGCAATGCATTAAGATGGGAACATGGTATATTATTTTGGCAACGTGCAAAATAATAGTGTGTATATGGCAAAGTATTTATGTGTTGTTCTTTTATGTAGCTAACATAGATTTTTTTGCGAGGGATGAATACAATGACAGTGGAAAAATATTGCTAATCTAATTTTTTGTTGTAGGATATGATGTATTGGATCTACTGGTGTATTTAAATATTATGCATATGTCTTGCCTTATTTGCACATGATTTGTGTGCCCTTCGTACTATGAGCTTGTGTATGAGTCTGAATGTTTGCAAAGGTTATGGCCATGTAAAATGAGTACGTATGTTGTTGTAAAGTGTTAGTATTCAATTGTTTTTTATTGTACTATTTTTATGGATAAATGGGTTGTTGTATGGTAAATTGTTTTATTTTATATAGCAATAGTGTTGTATTGTCTCTATGACATTCTGTATGCTACAATTAGATTTTCAAGTATTGTTGAGTGAGATGGTGAGCCAAAAGTATATGTATACTATTGCTAAGTATTGAGTGAGAGGGTTAGAGTCAGATTATATTATAGAGATGAAATTTTTAACCTACAAGAGTTCTTTGCTAAGAAAATTACACTTTGGATGTCATAATCTGTCTAGTGGTCCTTTCCTACTTTTAACATAAACCTGCTAAATAGTTCCAAGACATGTGTAGTCTAGTATGCACTCACATATGGAACACTAGACATGTCCTCCTCCTCTTCTTCTGTCTTAGGACATTGTTCAAGAAATAACTTTACACTTACAAGAATAGGAGCCTTGAACGGTTTTCTATCTTCCTCTTTGCTCAATAGTTTAATTACCATGCCCAAACTATAGCTTGCAGCACCAAGATACTTCATGTCTAGAGGTAAACATCGTCTTCAAATCCCATAGTATTTGTTGTGAGAACTTAATGGTTAATTCATATTATTTTATTTAATATGGTCATTATGAGGAATGGAAAGTAATTAATATTTTCATTTTCTGGATTGTGATGAGAAGAAAATTATAAATATATTATGCTAAAGCTTGAGGAGCTATTTGTGAGACACGGAGAGCTACAATGCATAATGCTTCTTCTCTTTCACTTATAACATTGATCAACAATGTTTGAGAGATTAATTCTTAAGATTTTTTATTATTATTGTTAAATGTTTTATCTAGGTAAGGATGTAAGTCATTTTTTTGCAAACTTTTTATAAAATATTTTGTTTCAATAAATGCTTTTATTTATCTATCACATGTGTTGAGATTTTTAGTTAAAATTTGATAAAACAAATTTGGTCCAATGGTGATATATAGATTCAATACTTTGAAAATCCCAAAAACACAAATTGTGGAAAATTTACAAATGAAACTTATAATTGCAATAAATCTTTGATAGAAATCTCAAGATATGCAAAAATACATCCAAAACATATAACAAACATAGTATGTAAATTCATAATATCTGTATGAGAAATTGAAATGATTTTTTGTATGCTGCAAATTTGTCATCAATTGCCTTTTTCCCATAGTGATTACCCAATCTCGTTTTAACACATCGCCTCATTGGATGATCCACACAACATGTTTCTTCACCATGCCTGAATTTTAATTTACAAGATTTCACCTTTTGTTGCTATGCCATATATTGATTAAATGTTAATGGCTTAGAGGCATGCATTGGAAGTTCTCGCATTAAATGTTGCAATGGCGAATCGCCGATATGAAAATATGCGATGAGAAGTTATGCTATGAGATGGAGTGATCGCATCTTTAAAGAAATATTATATCAGGGATTGGGGCATATTTTCAATGTGCTTCCCATATCGCGCATTGCACATCGCAGAGTCAGAGATTTGATGTAAGCATAAATAACAATGCGATGAAGCGATTGCGATATCGGTGATTGGAAAACTTTTGGTACCCGATGTAACACGATATGATTCTTGCGATGTCGATATGCGATGAATGACGTGGCTAGTCGGCGATCGGCAACAATATTTGATATGCCGATATGCGATGAAGAGTGGACCCGATAACTTTATGGTGAAAATTTGATAACATATCAGATCCGAGACATCGGCCCTTTAAAAGTTATGCTCTTACCATTATTGTGATTAAACGGACCCGATAATTTTATGACTTTGATTTGAATTTCATATCGGGTCCGTAATTATGTGGTCATCGCAATATCGGTAATGTGATTTATCGGAGATCAACGATTTGATTATGGAAGTATACTTCACTTGCAAACCTCCGATTTGTGAAATGCGATGTGGCATATGAGTAAGATAATACATTGGAGGTCTTTGATGAGCAAAGAAATGCTAAGAACTACTTCCGATGAAATCTTATGATGCGAATGGTCTTATGAGATTCCTTGGAATTTCAATTGGGCTTTCTAAGTGAATAAAAGCAAAATTAAAAAATGGCTAAAATTCTAATGCATCAAAAATAAAATTTCCCTGAGCCTATTGCAAATTTGAATTGGGTTTGTTGCTTACTTTAAGTTTTTAAAATGAATGAAAACCTGTAAATAAAATATAACACGAATCAAAAATAAACTAAGGAAAAGAGAAACTAATAAGAGATGAGAACGAACTTGCAAATGCGTACTTGGAAGGAAATTGTTTGTAAATTTTACCTTACGAACCTTGAAATTCTTCCTTTGATTTATCAAATTTTCCCTTCGTTTCAAATCATCTCATTATTTATTCTAAATCTAAGTGTGCAATCAGCCTAAACAAAATCTTTTTATTCATCTTCACGAAATATAAAATTTATCAGAAATAAATATTAAACTATGCTTCCCTTTCGAAGTGAAACAACAATTTATTACCTCTCCTCATTCTGAATTAATCTTGAGAAAAATCTGTATTGTTATAGTGATTGTTCAATAATACCTTTAGTAAATGAATATGATGCATTTTACAGCATCAGATAATAAACTAAAGGTTAAAATGAGATTAAGCCACTAATTGTAGAAAAATATCAAAACAAATTTAAATGTGTGCACTTGGCAAAATGGGGATCCTTAAGATCAGCTTTTGGCAAATTCCGAGGAATATAATATGAACTTCATATGATTGTCGTGATAGGTTAGATTGACTGATAATGATTGAATTAGAATTAGGCTTATCATAGTCAATCATACATCTCATAGGATAATGGGATCATGAAGCTTTTATATCCTCAAATACTTACCATAGAAATTTCAAAAGAAAATCTTAGAAGGAAATCTTTGAAATGAATAAAAGTGGCTTTGAGGCAATCGATACCAAATGCAACTTTAATTGAATTTAATCAAGATATTATTCGAAATAGGCAGAGTAGAGGTATTGCTGTAAAAAATTTAAAAGAAAGCAAGAATTGAAATTTTCTGATAGGGAAAAATGTTTTCACTGAACATGTATGAGAATGGCTGATTGCTTTGTTTTATTTTTTTATCTACAAATTTTTTAAAAATAAATTATCTATACGAAACTAACTAACTAAATTAATTCTACTCCTATTCTAACCATATGCATGAGAATGACTAGGTATAGTCATATTTCCAGTGTAGCCATTTTCTCATTTTAATTCCTGCATTTATGTACAGTTCAAATGTTGGTAATAAGAATAAAAATCTAACTAAACTAAGGAAAATAAATCTGAAATAAGAATGTACAGTTATTGTTAGCAACTTAATTAAAATCTCTTTCTCATGAAATTTCGTTTCCAATTCGATACTAATTGGATCACAAAAATCTGGATGGATTTCCATTAAGGATGGGGAAATGTTCAAGGGAAGAGATAACAGGCCGAATTGTGGATATGATTTTTCAAATTCAAAGGCCTGGAAAGAATTGTTAGTATTATGTACAAATGTTAAATTATTGACAATTTTCCTTGAAGGAACAACATCCAAATAATCTTCAAATGGGTCAATGAAAAATGAATGGAAGTCTGTCAAATGACATGGAAAATTATTAATTGAATTGAATAGCTGGCCAAATTGCAAAAATACACTCTCTTATTGATATTGCCTTTGAAAAAATAGAAGCTTCTGATGAAACATTAGCATTGATTTAAATTGGAATATTAATATCTTTTGATGCTGATGATTATAATATGAAACTTGAATTTCCCAATTGGGCAATGCATCGATTGAGTGTTTGATAGTAAGGCGCTCAATATGCCGGCGAAAAGTGTGAAAATTTTGCAAAATAAAATTAGAAAATAAATCTAAATTTAAACAAAATAACCGAAGAAATAAAAATAAAATGAAATCACTATTTTTACAACTAATGTTACAGCACAATTGGGATTGTTTTGAAACGATTTCATTTTCACAAGGAATGGCCAGAATTATGGAATTTGAATAATTTTGAATTCCAACTTGTGAATTAGAAAACGAATTATGATTATGAGTAGGAATGGGAGTTTGATCCTCATATGAATCATAAATTGGAATGTTTTCTTGAATGGTGAAATCATGAAGATAATTAGCTACTCTAAAATGAGGATTAGTTGGGGTAATTCCTAAATTGAAGCGTTCCTCATTTTCAGATGTTATTTGAATTTTCTCATGAGGATTCTCTTGAGAGGAATAGAAATCAACATCCTCAATGTCAGAGTAATTATCATAAATGACTTCACAATATTCTCTACAATTCCCTTCTATCTCATCCAATATATCAAAACAAGGAGGGACAAGAATTTCATGTTCATTAATGGCAAAAGAATGATCACTAATTGCTTCTCTATCTTGATAAAATCTTAATGGTAATTCATTTAGATTAGCCTCTTTAATTTCTGGAATATCATTAATACCAAGAGGGGGAAAATTACCATCATTAAAAATATCAGGATAAAGGAAAAAATGTGAACCTGAAACAATGCATTTAAAACTGTCTCTGTTTGAGAACTCTTGTGCATTATGCTCATTGTAAATTTCAGATTGCAGATCATTCCTTTGTGTGTGTATGCTTTCTTAAAGAACGTTGCTTTGCTTCTCTGATTTTGGCATTTGCTCATCATGGAGAAATTCATAAATTTGTACAGCAATTTGCATTTTGATTTCTGGTTGTACTTATTGATTTGCGATTCGATTTTCCGAGTTTACTTCAAAGTAACTTTCAGATTTCAAGGCAGCTTTTTTTCCAAAATTGTTGTTGTTGTCTTCTTGCATTTGAATGGAAATATTTTCCAAGCTTTGTGAAATCGCTTCATCACCATTTATTTGCACATCCATGTTGGGATTTTCATTTATATTGTAATGGGATGGAACAAAGCTTGAATTAACTTCATATGGATTGGGAATGGGTGGAAGAGAACAAATATATTCAAACCAATCTAATGATTCTCCTTCCGTAGGTTTATCTTCGTCTTTAAATCTTAAGCAATTCAAATGAAATCGAATATTAAAATCATTAACAGAATCATTTTCAAACCTTTGTAAATATTCAACTTCTTCACATACCTGTTCATAATCATAGCCGTCAAACTTACAAATGAAAATTGTAACAAATTGATCCCAACTGTGAATTGAGGCAACTGGAAGAGTTCTACACCAGCTTCTGGCTTTTGCCGCAAATGTGAGAGTAAAAATCCTACATAAAATGCCTTCATCAATTTGAAAATCATATTTTGAAACATTTTGAATAAATTGAAAGACATGGTTAAAAGCAGAAGAATTCCCCTTACCATTAAACTTTACCTGAGAGAAGAGTCTTACCACTTCGGGTGGAGTATTGGAGGATGCACGTCCATGAATACAACTCCAAATTGGAAGTTTGAGAGGAGCCATCACAGTAAATAAAATATTAAAATTTCAAAAGACTCCAATAGACAAAATCTCAGGCCCTCCTTCTAGCGCCAAAAATGTTGATGCCTCGAAAATCGCTGCAACAACATTGGGGGATAACCACCCGGTCCGGACCTTGAAAGCAGCTCCTTTTCCATTTGGTGTG
>APFE030109216.1:7725-30063 GCA_000404065.3 Pinus taeda | reverse complement strand
AAAGCAGCTCCTTTTAATGTAGAGGGAAATAGTTTCAGCTTTTGGGGATCGGTGGTATAGTCATATCACTTGCACAACACATCGAATTCAAACAAAAATGCATCTGGGTCTTCCGATGTTAGGCAATGGAATGTAGGGATGTGCTAGCGAGGGATTTCCTTCATAGGTGCATTAACTGCAATATCTACAATGGGATAATGCAGTGTGGAGGTTTGGTGGGTTTGCTGGTTCTGGGCCATTTGGTCAAATATGTGCCAATAACCTTCTGGGATTTCTAGGAGGGTATTCCTAGGCTAGTTAGTCGAGGCAGGAATGGACTTACCAGGAATGGCCTTAACATCACTTCCTTTGTTTGGGATGATGAGAGTTCCTAATGTCTGGGGGGACTTTAGCTCTTGAGGTTCTTCGTTTTGGATGATTTTTGCAGCACTTCCCTTATCTAGGCTACTTAATGGCTGAGTTATTCCAAGAGGAGATCTTGGTTCTTTGGTTTCCCCTATTTCTCCTCTCCCTTCGCAAAGATTACTAAGGTTACCTTCTTGCAATGATTTTGGGCTAGAATTCTCAATTTCTTGGAAATCTTGCTCTTCTGTTTGGCTGTGCACCTCAGCAAAGGCTACAGATGGTGATCCTGTGGCCTAAAGGGAACTAGTAAGTTGTCTAGAAGCAACTTTTCTAGGTCCTACCAAAGGATGAGATTCTACTTTTTTAATTATTTCATCTAAAAAGGTCGATCGGCCAAGGGTCACTGACCCCTTAGCTTTATCAGCCTTGGGTAGCAGTTTAGGATTATTTTCATGCTTTTTCTACTTAGTCATGCACACAAATCAAATGCGGATTTCTACCCAAAATAACAACAAATCTACAAGAAAGCAAGTGGGGTACCAAGGCTGTTACATGCTGCGTACGCAGGTTCTTACCTTCTGTTTTTAAAACCCATTTCTCTCCTAGCAGGTATGTACACTACCCTCAAAAGAAAAAAATGGCTACACTCTTCCCCGGCAATGGCACCAAAATTTTGAGAAGTAAAAAGGGTCTTTTTAGCCTCTATTTACCCTACATTAATTATCAATCTAGGTACGGTTTGTTATCTCAAGAGTGTACTCAGTTTGAGGCAGTCACTTGTCAAGAGTAATGATAGTAGTATAGTACTTTTAGAAAAGTAGATAAATGTTGGAAACAAACGCTAAATGTAATGGAAAGAAATTGAAATTCTTTGTAGCTAAATTATTCATTTAAGAAAATACAACACTCATCAGTCAAGGATGCAGTAATGATAACTCTTTCCTTTGTAAACTAATGCAAATGAAAAGCAATCAAAGAGAAGATCTCCAATCTAGGAACCGGACAACAATAGTCAATGTTCACTATAGTTGCAGATCGTTCTGTTCACACCAAAGAAATTACTGGAAATGATAATTCAGTTAAAAAAAAAGGAACAACAACTAATCTATTAAAAATATCGAACAACAAAGCTTTAACTTACAGGAATGAATTAGGCAGCAATCGTAATCTAGAGGAATTAAGTAGCAACCTTTAACTAAGAAATGATTTGAACAACAAACCAAGAATGGAAAAACAAGCTTAAGTAAGTCTATGAAATATTGAACAATGAATTAAATCAATTGTAAACACACAACAAACAAAATCAAATGTCAACACACAGTGAATCTATAATGATGGAATCAGTAATCTGAGTTTAGCATAATAAATATTAACCACGATTAAAAATGAACAGCAATTGCAGTCACAATGGAATGGTAATCCAAGCAAACAACAATCACAAATAGAGGTAAACATAAACAACAATATCAATCTGTAAATGAACAGCAATGTTATTCTGTAAACAAACAATAATGCCAATCTATAAAGGAACGTCAATGTTACACAGTAATGTCAATCTGTAAAGGAACAACAATGCAATTTGATTTCAGAATGAACAGCATAACATTTCAGTTGCAAATGTTAACCTTACTATTCAAATATGAATTAAGGATAACAAAGCCAGTAAATGAAATGACAAGGAACAACAGATTACTAAATGAAGCAAATAAAAGAAATAAAACCAAAAACGACTTGGAATTGGAAAATAATGGTATAGAAAGCAAGAGAACCACTAGGGCTAGGCCCTTAGCCACCAGGGACGCACTGCTATGGTTACTCTAGAATCAAAGATGGAACAATAACAAATTTTATGTATTAATCATGAAAACAGAGTTACAGTAATTACTCTTTAAAGAGAGTCAATGATCAAAGTTTAGTTTGCAACAACAAATTTTGTAGAACAAAAATAATCCGTCCCCTTGGGATAGTAGCACTGTTCCTCTTTATAGTGGTCAGGCAGAAATACCAAAGAGACAAGTATTCTTAAGGTAGTGATCCCTCAGGATCAAAGGATCTTGAGGGATTCACCATATCGTTATCCTTTAGTTATCTCTTCATCCTCTTGTGCAGATATGGTATTTCTTCTTCCCTTTCCTGGCTCATGCGCTCTGATCTAGATTGCCTCGTTTGGATGCGGTTCCCTATCAAAGGGACAACAGTTGGTTTTGCCTTGTATTTTCCTCTAAAATAGAAATCTTCCATTCTCTTTGTTTTTTGCATAAAAAAAAGGTAATAATTAGTCATTTTATGTTACTCACAAATCTCTTAAACTTTATCATAATCCTTCATCATATGCCCATCTCATAATGTAAAGAAGTTATGAATTAAAGGAAAAGATAATGAAATAAGTGGCAATTACATACCTTTTCTAATGCTCAACAACATCTGCTAAAATTCTTTTGCCCTAAAGGTGGGTAGCTTCTGACCATTGGAATTTCACAATATCATATTTTACTCATTCATATGTGAGACAATCCAGCTAATGTTGTCCACACATAGGAAGGAAGTATACCTTTATGCAACCTTGAATAACCCTAACTATTGGATGCTCAGATAAACCTTCCGGTCCTCCAAATATGCCTCAAAGTCCTTTGGAAAAGTATCTTTAATCTGTTGTGATGTATCTAGATATAGTGCCAAATCAACAGATGTTTTCACAACTACTTCCCCAATACTACTCTCACTGGTTTCCTTTGATGCATCTCTCTTCAATTCCATGGTAACATTGATTACTGGAGAGATGTAAAACAAATTTTGTACCTGTGAGAGAGAAAGGAGATTCATGGAAAGAAAATGTCATTTTAAAGAAAAATAACTTATACGGAAAGTTCAAGCAGCAAACCGGGTACTAGATGGGAAGGATTGCATAATTTTTCTTGACACAGTGGACTAGATACCTATGGGAACTACACACTATGAAGTCCCAACTGCCAAGGTGGAAGCCTAATGGTTGAAACTACGCAATGTGTAGTTCAACCTTGGCATAGGCCTAAGAGAGACTACACATTGCGCATTCCCAATGGCCAAGTTGACAGGCTCGCTCCTGGAACTACGCAGTGCACAGTTGGAGCCAACTTGTACTATGCACTACACAATTCCAGAGGCCAAGCTTATGGCTTGAGCCTCTGGATTGTGTAGTGGCATCTGTGCAAAGTGAAAATTGGCCAAGGGAAACCAAGATCTTCCAAAGGGAAGTGTGAAAAAGGAAAGATCTAGGAGATAGTGTGAAATTGATTTTAGATCTGACTATGTGTAGATAAATGCATGTGAATCAAGTGCATCAATTAATCAAACAAAAGGAAAATGAAGTATGTGAGGAGAGTCACCATAATGAGGACCATTGGTGAAAAAACAATAAAACTAATGCGACACTTAGGAAAGGCAATCTATACTTGAAAAAACTCTTTTACAAGTTAAATCAAGTTAAAATGATGGAAACCATGAAGAGAAACAAGTGAAACAATAGTCACACAAGCCAAACAAAAAAAAACATAAAAAAAAATAGCAAAAGATGACAACAACAAAACTCACCCAGAAAAGCGTCAATGATCACACTGAAGGTTCCTTGATCTCCTCAGGAATGTTAGGGATCTAAGATCGAATGTGAAAATGAGATCTAGAAGTGTCGATTAGAGAGCTTGGGATGAAGTAGGGTTTTATGACACACACGCCTAAGATTAAGGAAAACTGACACTTGGCAGATGTTTCTAAAAATAGTGCAAGTGCCTCCTTCTGGATACTAAAAATAGATCTCTATTTTTTAGGGATGTGTTTTTGTCTTTTCCTTTTTATTTTTTCAGGAAACTTGTCATGCACACTACAAGGAAAGGTTTTGTAGTTCTGGGAAATAGGAAACCTCTTGTCTCAGTGCACTATATAGTTTATGAGCTTAGTGAAGGTTGCACAATTTCTGGGCTCAGTGATGGGCTGCCTCCCATGGCTGTGTGGTTTCTAAGCTGAAGGTTCACTATAAGTGAGGATTGCAAAATTACCATCATCAAGGTCGCTTTCCATCAAGGATTGTACAATTTCTGGAGGCAAGCCCATAACTATTATGAGGGAAAGTTAGGAGATCAACTTGTGAGTTAGAAGAATCATCTAAGTTAAGAAACACAAGCGAAAATAAAAAGATAAGTTAGAATCGAAGCATGGATAACTGGATCAGTATGAGATGAGCTACTTTCAATACTAAGGAAGGATCCAAAAAACAAAGCATAGGCAAAATTTTGGAGGGTGGTTGTAGCTGCTACAACATTGGTGACACACTTGTAGAACTGCAACTCTCGGTATGGACATTGTCTCATGCAAAGTGAATCTAACTCTTCCTCAAGTATTGTTCAATTATTTGATTATCATAGCTTCTTCATTTAGGTTGAGTTAAACATGCATTCCCTACCATTCTCTTCATTTGCAACACAAATACAAATCCAAGTCAAACTGAGTTTTTTCGATTGGGGATGAACGGTATATAGATGCGCAAATAAAATAGACTATCATATTTTTAGTTTCATCTTTCATGCTACTCCCCTTATAGCATGTCCAGATAATACCCCAGTGGAGTCACTTGAGGAACACAACCATTGTTCCACCACCAGTGAACCTGGATAGTACCCCACTGGAGTTACTAATTTCACCTCTCTATGTAGGAATAATTTCTCTTCTTTCACCCTTTATTTCACTTTTCATTCTTTACTCTTTTTGTTTTAGAACTGCGCTTAGGCACTTATTTGTTTCATGAGGTAGAAGAGGGATCCTAACTTATTGAGAGAAAAAGAGGTTGTCCCTTCATAGAAGGATATTTATATATACCTCTATCATACTTATTAAGGTTCCCCCCCTCTTGTTACTCTACTTGACTTAGTTTATAAGGGTTAATAGAAAATAGAAGATCGATTAGAGTAGGCTGTACTAGTTAAAAGTGCAAGCATTGTGATTTCACTATGACTCTCTTAGAAAGGAATGTATTTTCCATTGGGGTATCATCAACTAAAATAAATGAAAGAGTCACATAAAGAGAGGGAATAGAGAGATAACTAAGTGTTGATAGCAGTACAAGTTCCTCTTGAACTTCACCCTACTTGTTTCATAATCCAAACATGATTCCAAGTGAAATCTAACCTGTAGATAAAAAGGAAACAACTAAAGGAAATAAGTAGGTTAAAGAAAAACAAATTAAAGAAAAATTAAGAAACAAACAAGAAAATAAACCAACTACTCCTACTCCTAATATAAGGAGAACATTAGCCAACCTATGTAAAGTGATACTTCTAATGCAACCATCGGTGCATCAACTGGCTCATGTAGGCAAGAGAATGTATGTCAAAAAGGATATACAAGAAAACCAACAAACAAGAAATATAAGACAATACAAACTAAAACATTTGAAGATTTAATGAACCCACAGAAAAGTAAAAATGAAAAGAAAAGGAAAGTAACTCTACAGATATACCATGGTGTCTAAACACATTTTGAGTTGAAGATAAGCAGGAAAGGACTTTTGAACTTGAAAATTGACCAAAAATGAAGAAAGAAGAAAATTTATGTTTTGCAACAATGCTTTCTATGTATGGCTCCTCTAATGTTGAGCAATAGCATCATGTGATACAGATGGAGGATGCCAAAATTCTAAGATAGATTGATTTCAAATTTGTACAACAGAGTGATGAGGAGCATAAAAATATTCAACACATTCCTCATTAGAAGTAGAACTAACCTCAAGTCTATGAGAACCTAGTGTAATCATAAGCTCAGGTTGAAGTGCCTCAATAGCTTGGGGAGGTTCCAATTCATCAGAAGATGGATCATAAAAGATCAATGGCTTAGAAAGATCAATATTGGAAGAATCAAAATCGTGATGAGATGAATGAATAAATATATCATGACAACAATGATAAAAAAGTTCAAGATCACGAAAAGAGGCATCCTCATGATCTGACGATTCATAGAAAGGGATGATGGAAAATGAAAAATTTCAGCTGCCATGCTCCCAAAAAATTAAGATGAGAGATTGTGAGGATTAGGGAAAACATATTTTTCGTCTCCACATTCACATGAAAAATTGGCATTCCATGTATTTTGTGGATGATTGAAAGTAGTAACATTCACAAATGAATTTTCACAATATTTTACCGGAATGACAAAATTGTGGAAAATGTCAAGATAATGCAAAAGAGGTGCAAACAAAAGGAGGTCATCCTTCACCACTGATTCTTGTTCAGACTATAATAGCCCTGGTTAAAAACTCATGTAAAATTATATAAGACCACGGTTGTTGGGACACGTATTCCAAGCAGAATGGTGGGAAAAACATCCTAGTGGGTGTTCATTTCAGTTATTATGGCTAAAGGAAATTGGCAAAGGAAAAAGCATAGGCTTTGGAAAGGAAAAATGGAATTTTGGCACATTTATTTACAAAAATAATGGAAATTAGGAGAAAAGGGAGGTGAAGGGTCATGCTTTGCATGTGAAGAGGAAATTGAAGGAAAATAATGGAAAATGAAGGAAATAGAGGTCTCATTAATAAAAATGCTTTTAAGGAGATTCAGTTAGTAACCTTTTTTTAGTTGAGTTTTGGAGATTTCTCACTATTCTCTCTCTCTATCTCTCACTCTTGGACAATTAGAGTTTTCTTAGAGCACTTGGGAAAGCAGGATCAAGTAACTACAACATGAATCTTTGCAAGTATTGATTTGCATTTATGATTTCCTTGCTAGATTTGGCATGCATGGTATTGCATGTGGTTCTTTTATTGCTATGGAATGTGTTTTCCAGGTGTGATATTGTTTTCTCAGCCTAGCCTTGCCATTTCCTAATAGGCTTGATGAGATGGGTTCTCATACTTCAGTTGAGCTAGACTACTAGATGGATTCAAAGATGAGTGAGGTGAATATCTGAAATGAGAAACACATGGCCTAGTGGTCCCTTGCCTATATTGTGAATCATGGTAAAGACATTGGCCTAATAACCCCTAAGCCAAATGGTGGGTTGCAGAAAATCCAGGATTGTGTGCCTTGGTGAGCCTAGGAATCCTTGCTAGTGAATGGCGTGATATACGGTAAAGCCAAGAGGTGGATTTCTCTCCATTGGGCATAGGAGTCCCAAGATGGGATTTATAGTAAATCTTGGAGAGATCATCCAAAGATCAAGTGATCAAAAACTTCAATGGGACCCAGGGGCAAGAAGCTTAAAGTGTTGGCATGGTTCTTAAGGGTCTTGTAGCTGTTCTGGAAGTTATGTATGTTGTGTTCCGGTCAATTCCATTTCCTTAAGGTCACATAGGAGATTAAATCCCATCACAATAGACTCTTGACACATTTTTAACATGGTTGGTCAGTTACTTGGGTAGATGTGGGAGGATGGTGTTATAGAGTGGTATCAGAACATGGTTCACCCCTTGGACTGGATGGTCTATGTGTTGGTCATGAATTCATGTCTATTGCATATGTATTCCTTATGCTTGTACTCCATGTGCTTGTTGTGTTTCTATGATGTCAATCATGGTTGTAGTGATTTCACCATGTGAAGGTTGATGGTGTTTTGTGGGATGTGTCGTCATGAGTGTATGGTTGTATATGAATTTGTTATGCATGCCTGTGTCTATATGTTGTTATGCATGCATTTTCATGGTTATGGTTATGCATGTATGGTAGGCCAAACATGAATTGTAAGGTCATTGTATGAAATTAGGTGGTCATGATGAAATTGGTACATTATGATGCTAATGTGTTGGTTGAGGTAGAGCAAGACATGTAAACCATCAAAGTGAAGTTGCAACATTAGACCTCATTGAAAGTGCATGTCATCATACATATTTGTATGTTGGGCATGTAGGTATGTAGGTAAAGGATTGTTATATGCATTATTATTTTGTGTATGCCTTTCATTATATTGATGTTATGGTTACATACATGATAGATGCTAGTCAATTATTGTAGTCATATGGACATGTGTCAGATAGTCATGAATGATAGTATCATGTGGTTGTATGCATTTCTATTGTTTTCTTATATTAGATAACTTGAAGATTATGTTATATGTTGTTGATGAGCATGATATATAAGTTCTTGTTTTTATACGCTAGTAACTTGATGATTAGGGTTATTACATTAAGATCTTGATGTTATATGTATCATACTAAATTTGATTGTTGTATGCAAATAGTTAGCGTTATGAAATTTAGGTATCAGTTAATATGTTATGATATTATTTCATACTAATTTAGACTAACTGTGCAGATGTGATTATTATGTATGAATGGTAAATGTTTAGGAGCTTATGATGTGGACATGTTAGCTAGTGACTATTATGGATATCATGACCTTATTTGTGGTTGAGTTGATATGTTGTGAAGTTATATCATGCAATTTGGACTCATTTTGTAGACAAGATTGCCTCCCCTGAGATACATTAAGGTATGAACTTTCTTATTTTGTCTACTTTGTGCTTCATTGTTTCATTATGTCGTATAGTTGATGTTTGAGTGTTTGGTGTATATTATGTCATCTAGTTGATTTATGTAACCTGGGATGTTTATAGTTTGTTGAATGTTTGATTTATTTCATGATATGGCTATGTGTATGTAAGATTACATGAATGAATGGCTTTGTTTTAAGATGATTATACTAACAAATATGTGTTGATACAATTGATATGTACTTGAGTGTAAATATGTGGTAGTTGTAGCATTATGTCTAATCACTATGAGTTGACTATGGATTATGACATAGTTGTTAGACTTGGTAAAGTTGGATTTCCAAGTAACAGATATGATGACTTGGTATTTGGAACGTGAGACTAACATGTGTAAACAGTTGTAGGAAACATGCTTGGTATTAGCGTGACAAGGTAACTATTGATGTTTTTATATAACTAATAATTGGGTGATGTTGATGTGAAAATATAGAGTAAGCCTCGATTCAAACAAAGTAAAAAGGTAAAAGAAAGGAATTGGGGCAAAATTCCTTTATCTTTTCTTGGAACCCCTAATTCCAAAGAAATAAGTTCTTTGCATACAAGAAGTCTACTTAACTTTTATTTTGTCTGAATTATGTGTATATGTGCTATAGTCATTAACATGTATTTGAGAGGTATATCAACTAGTTTCCAGTTATGGATGATTCATCAAGGGAATTGGATCCCCTTGAGATATGACATGGACGTGTTCAGTTATAAGGAAATGTGCTTAAATAAACAACGTAAGATAACTAGTATGTTTCTATGTTTATTTATCCACTGACAATTATGCTTTCATGGTAATATGATGCAAGGGATTGCATGGAAAAGGGACTGCCCTGAAATTTTAAAGAAGGCTCAGGTTGATCTTTCCTTTGGAAGCACTAGGAACCATGGGCATTGCGTCGTGGTGTATGTTCTTTGTCTTTTCATTTTTGTCTTTTGTGATTTATTTGTCCTTTATTTGCAGTTTTGTTATGTCAAGTGCATGATCATGCCACTTTTTTTATGATATTGTATTAATATTTGGTTTTCTACTTGTTTTCTTATTTGTCTTGCCTTTATTGTTTTGAGAGTCTTGCAAATTGGTTGGGGAAGGAGGAAGTTAATGGAGTTGTAGGAGAGTTGTGTTGTACACAACAGGTGATATAAGACCTGGATGAAGCTCAATGCATGTATAAAGATAGTTGAAGGCAAGAGTATGATAGCTAGTTTGACTTCCTTGGTCCATTGGAGTAAACAGATGATGACAAGACATTCATGGGAAAGGTAATCAAGAAATGTAAAGTCTATGTTATGGGTAGGCTATACTGAGGGATACATCAGTGAAATGAAAGAAGTGTGGTCTGTAGCATGCTGGGACAAGCATGGATAAAACACTAGAAGCAAGGTTTCTTGGTAGAGACAATGTGGTTTTGGGATGTGTGGTACTGTTATTGTGCATATGTTGTATATGTTGTACATGTTCCATTTGTGATGTTGTGTGGTGGTGTTATGTATATATAGTGTGTGTACATGTTGTTTATGCGATGTTATGTATAGGTTTGTATGGATAGTGTTGTGAGAATATTGCATATGCAGTCTTGGGTATATATGGTGCTATGTACATGTTAGATATGTGATGTTGTGTGCATGTTTGATATACAATTCTGTGTACATAGGGTGTTATGTACATGTTGTATATGTAGTAATATGTACATATGGTGTTGTGTGCATGTTGTACATATGGTGTTGTGTGCTTGATTGTACATGTGTTGTTGTGTGCATGTGGTGTTGTCTACAGGTGGTGTTGTGCACATGTCGTGCATATGGTGTTATGTACATGTGGTGTCATGTACATGTCATGCATGTTGTGCTGTGTAGGTTTGGCATTGTGTACACATTGTATAGGCGATATGATGTACATGTGGCATTGTGTACATTTTGTGCAAGTTGTGCCGTGTACATGTGATGCTATGTACACATTGTGCAAGTGGTCCTTTGTAAAAATGGTATTTAGTATGTGTTGTACATATGGTACTAGTGTACATGTGGTATTGTGTGAGTGTTGTACATGCTATGTTGTGGGAGTGTGGTACTCTTTATGTGCATTGTGTAGTCATTGTATCGTGACATATGTATTCATTATGTTTTACTATGTGTATGTATATGTATTGTGTGGTGTTTTACAACGAGTATAGAAGTATTGTATTATGTTGTACGCCAGGTGTAGGTGCATGTATTGCATGGTGTTGTATGTCGTGTGTGGTTGTATGTAGGTGATGCACATTGGGTGATGCACATTGTGTAAGTGCACATGGTTGAGGAAAAGGAACTAGGTGTTTTCAGGTGTAGCAACTGATTCAATATGTGTACACAAATAACAAAGGCAGAAGAAAGGATCAATAAAGGAAAACTATCATTATTTTATATCATTTTTATTATGAATGTGATCTATGATTCTAACTTATGATGATTAGATGTGATCTATGTGTTGAAAATGCAACAAGATGATGGAGCTTAGTGAAAAGAAGTCGCCTTCACTAAGTGGGCCCGGAGGCTATTTTTGGCGCAAAGTCTATTTTTAGACATATGGTCGGAGTCTATTTTTAGACTGTCAAGTTAAAAATAGAACAGTCGAATATTATTAGCTCTTAATAATATTTAGACAATAAACATTATCTTATCCTCTAAGAGCACTTCAGTTCAAGCTATGGATGTGGCACATGCAGCTGCCACAAGGAAATATGTGGTTCTTATGGGTTACTTGAGGTATTGCATGCAGGACTTCAGTGATTGAGTTCTGTGTAGTTGGATCAGGAGTTGATGGAGTTGTGTTCAGTTTGACTTAGTTGAACTAGTTGTATTTAGTCTAACCGATCAATAGACTAAGTGATGAGTGGTGTGAATTAGTTATTAATTAATTCACTAATTATTAACTCATAAAGCAACTAAAGAATACATCAGTTAACTCAGTGCATGGACAGTTCAGTGGAGACAAGTGTTAGAGGTGAGTGAAAGGGCAAGACAACTGTCAGTTGTGACTATAGTTGTGCATGAGATTTGCAAAATCAATGGATTGAGTATTGCCAATGAGGATTGCATGGTATATCCAAGGGAAATGAGAATTTAGATCATTCATTCATCATTATTCTCATGCAGGATTGCGCAGTGGAGGCAGGCAAGCAGTGGAGGAGATTTGAGCTAGTGATTGATTCAGATCTGAGCTGGTTTGTGTGTAACAGGTGGAGATAGTACTGCGTACTTGTGAGGAGTATTGTACTATGTATTGTTACATGTTCTCAATCAATATAATATATAGATAGTTGGGGTTTTTCGGCTTTATGCTTTCCCCGGGTACATACTATGTTGACATGTGTGATTGATGCTTCAATGTGCGCATGTGAATGTTTCTTAATACTACTAAATTGATGATCAACGTAGAGGAGGTTATGTATTATGCATGTATTCTGCAATTAGTGTATAATCGGGATAATCTTTGTGAATATGTGTCATATTATTCAAATTTTCTACATGGTATCAGAGCTGGTTGATTTGTAGAAGAGATTTCTACATGATATCACCTTCCCAGTGTAAAGGGTGCGATGCATACTGGATGGCCCCTCTGTAGGGTGCGATGGGCAAGAATGGAAAAATGGCAGAGACATTTTGCGAGGTGGAAGATCATAGAATCTTCCATAAACTTCCCCTCTAACACTTGCCTCTCTGATTTCGACCAGGGAAGAGTAAGAGATCATCAATCTCCAAGTCGAATAAAGAACTATCAGAGGGAGGACACTAATCAAAATCCCAGAAGCTGACTCACCCCCCTACAATCATCTATATATGGTGTTAGCACCTAAATCTACCTTAGGCTGAAAGAAGGCAAAATTCAGGGTAACCACAAACCACGCTCAGTCTGGTAGCTAGCCCTACCAAAACAGGAGAGGGCTCTCTCCGGGTCACGCTCAGTGAATAAATAAATGATATGGCCTGAGGTGACTTACAATGAAATATTGATTTTAGGCTAGTAAACAAATATGGATACAAGAAACAAATTTTTATGAATGAATGGGTTCCTGGGATATATGGGACCAACGAACAGCAATGAGCAAAGAATTTAACACAAAGGCACAGATTACTTCATAAGGCAAGATAGGCGGAAAGTCTAGCAATTAAATTTGAAGTAATGCAGAACAGAAAGATTGTTTAGGAGGGTGAAAAGGGCATAAACACATGAATCTTTTTCAACAGAAGAAGGACACATACGTGAAACTTTCCCACAGGCAGAGCAATAAATATGAATTCTACCTTATCTTACTTAGAAAATTTCACTAGAAATGGAGATGAAATGAACTGTGAAACATAACAAAATACATATGAAGCATAAAGAGACACATTTTCTACACTCACAACCACATGAATCTCATGAAATAGAGCCGCTGCCTTTCATTAATCCTCTGTCAAAATATATAATGAAGAACTGAGTTTGTCTCCCACAGTCTCCCAGAAATTACAATCAACCAACCCTTTCAAAAGGTTTGCATACAATAAATAGACTATTCCATGAGGAAATAGAACAACCAAGAGTTAGGAAGTTTTTCGAATCATTACAAAGTGGAAGTGGAAAGCCAAGCATTAGTTACAGGTGCAGCGTTACAAAAATGACAAATGGCTTGGGTGACTGCTCGCCTTCCTTTGCCACTTGGATAGAAGCCATCCTCTAGTGAAAATACTTTAAATTTTTCCTTAGGTGACAAAAAAATTTAAGTGTAGATGAGTAGGCCCACTTGGAGAAAGTTGCGAATCGAAATGTCGCGAAGCAGAAGTGATTTGGCCTTTTTGTCTATATGCACCGGGCCCAAATCTATATGTGTCGTGCCACTTTGGAGGCTGTTTTGAGGTACCTGGAGGAGTCAAAATTGTGTCCAAGTGTGCTTGTTAGAAAGCCTAGCCCGTCTTCTTCCCAACTCAAGTGGAATTTCTGAATTTGGTGCTCATTTGCCCCTCCAAAACATCATTCTCCCAAGATTTCTTTCTTTGTGTCAAAATAGGGGCAGAGAGGTCATTTTTTGAGTGTTTTTGACCTCCTGGAGACTCAAATCATGCCCAAACTTCTTGTCCATGCACTAGTAGTCATGATTTTGTATGATGAATCAAAAAATGCAAACCATTTGCAATTTGGAGCTCGCAATCCTAAGTTCCGCGCCAGTGGCGCGGTGTGCAAGGAGAAAAAACCTGTGTTCTGACCAAAAATTTGCCATGTGACCAAAATTGCCTCAAATTTCTCGAAATTTGGGCTGGAGATCCTCTATGAGGTGCTATGCTAGGCCACAGAGGCTTCAGCCAAGATTCAAAGTCGACCTTGCTCTTTTTGCCTCTTTTGCGTCTTTGTCGCTTTGCTCAATTTTGCCTTCAAACTCCTTATTCGAGCCTTTGAACTCATGTTCCGTGCCCTGTAATGATAAACCATCCGCCTCAGTATGGTTTTGTCCTTATCAGCCTTCTCTAGTAGTCTCTCAAGGTGGATGTTGATGCGCTCGAGCCAAGATTCTCGGTCATTGTTAATCTCTTGCTCCAAGGGAGTGAGCTCGATCCTCCTATGCTGGGCAGCTTGGCGATTCTCACGGATGCTTTGCAGCTCCATGATCTCATGCTGGTCCTCAAGCTATTTGTTCCTCTGCTCCAAATACTTGATAATCCATTTTTCCCTCTCCAAATTGAGTGACAAGTCTTGGATCTCTGTTTTCTGATCTTGGATGGTCCTCTTAAGTTTGGGCACTCTCCTCATCTACATCATCATCATAAATGAGGATAAAGTCAGCCTCTTGGTCACTTGATGGCCCCTCTTCATGCATGGGCCTCTTGCCCTTGTCTTGTACCTGTGTTGTCGATGTCAGAAGCGAGGCCCCTTCCACCCCAGGTGGAGATAACACTCGCTTTTCTGCTGCAAACAAATGCCTACTGCCTCTCTGATATGTGGTGAATACTGGCATGGTAGTGGTCTCATGGCACTCATACTAATGAGGAGGACCACCTATCTCATGCTCAACCTCTGATAATACCTGTGAAGTGTTGAAGAGGTCACGGGAGATGAATTCATCCCAAGTTATGCCCTGCAATCTCAACTGATGATCCACCAAAATCTGGATAAAACCAAAGTGATAAACACTGTTAGGTTGCTGCTGTGGGGTCTTGTGCTGCATGAAGGTGTTCATCCTCTCTATGTTCCAGTAAATGAAAAATGGGAGGTTCATCATCCATACCCTGGTAAAGTGCATGAGAAACTTGATGTGATAGGCATATAGATGAGAGAACCTCCCCTCACAGCTGAAGTCCTTCATGATCAACTTCATGAGTGAAGCATATTCATCTTTCAAATATCTGAATGGAAAGACTCTTGTGAGCTTCCTCAAGAAACTAGCCTTAATGTAATGCTCATAATGCTTCCTATCCACCTTTTGTTTCTTGTGCCACTGTTCTCTAACATTCGGTATGTCGGTTGCTAATGAGATAGTTTCGGGTGTCAATGTGAAGGTGACCCTGGCCAAGATAGAGTGACCTCCATGTAGATGAAGCACAAAAATATGGGCCAACTCATGATGAACTCTAACATTAGCCACCCTTTGACAAAACTCGAAACATGATAGATGCTGGAAAGATGACATAGCAAGAGGGCAGGCCTGCAATTCTGTGAGGGTAGTTGGCTCATCCCTAACATGTTTTCCACTTTTGTGATGTCTCCGGGGAGCCTGTTCTTTCGAGGATGAGTCACTTTGTGTTTCCATCTCATACTCCGATGAATGCTCAGATGCCATGACTGTTGTGTGTACTATACTTGGGCTGCCCTTTGATGATGGTATGAAACTAGTTGTTGTTGTGATATCTACCACCAAGGGGAACAATGAAAAAAGGGAGTGTTAGGAAGGGAATAATATGATGGGAATAGGGGTTATGGGGAGAAGTTTTTTTTGGGGATATGTAGGAGGGTTTGGGGATTTGATAAGGTAGGGTTTTGGGGTTTTATAGTTGAAAAATGAGTGGAGGGAATAGGGAATAGGGGTTTAGGAATGTTTTAGGGTAGGGAAAATAGGGAAAAATGGGATAGGGGAAATAGGAAAAAATGGGATAGGGGGGAAGACAAAAATGGAGAGAAGGGTAAAAAATGAGAGGGAGGAAGAACCTTGGCATCCACACAACAAGTCTGCAACCATAGCAACAATGGCTTTGATGTTTCTTAATGGTTGGTTTTATGAGTTTTTTTTGCGACTATAAATAGCCATGAACCACCATAACCTTCACAAAAATACATGAGCCATCAAGATTTAGAGCCTACCTGTCGATTTGAGGGGTTTCAAAGGCGACTTGAGGCAATTTGGCACAATTTCAGGTCTCTGTGGGTGTGCACCGTGCAGCAAACCCAGTGCACCGTGCTCTCTATATGCGTCGCACCCCTGTATTTTTTCCTCTGCGGGGTTGCGCTATGTGCGCCACAGTCTCTATGTGCGCCGCACCCCTCTGTGTGTGCACCTTGCTCTGGAAAATTCCTCCAATCTCACTCCAAACATGCACTAGCTTCTCACAATGACTTTTCAATGCTTCTCTATAACCTTGAGTTGCACAATGGCTTTGTTTTCTTGTGAAAATCCTTTATAAAGACATTGGGAGTCATGGGCTAAATTTTTTCTTCTTCAAAAACCGACTTTGCTAATCTTTCATTTTGGCCTTTTTCACTGAGTTAATGCAACACTGAATTTCACTTTTCCCTTTGCATTTTTAGCTAAAATGATGAAATTTTCAGCACTTTTTGTAGGGGTTGTATGACAGGGCATTTGGCCATGGAAACCATGACTATGCCTGAAGAAATCAATTGGAGACATTTTTGAAAATTATCACAAATGTCACACTGTTTGACTTTTCTTCAAAACAGAGTTTTGAAGATCAGTCGAAGTTTGTCCACATGACGATGAAACTCTTTGAATCATAACTTTGTAAGGGCCTCCCTCTGGCCTGCATGGCTTCATTGGACATGGTTGAAGACCAAATTGACTAATCCCTAGACCTAATGATTGAAAATGACTTTTTTCCATTAAAGGACCAAACCTTGACTGTCATGGACTTTAGTGAACATGGACAAAAGACCTAAGACAGTAGGTGCCAGACATGAGGAGAAATGACTACCAAGACCTTTTATGTCAGATTATGGCATGCCCCTAGTGGAATGTAGCTGAGTGAATGGAGTGAGACTCCTAAAAATGAAATGAAGAAGGAGTTTTGATCTCTTTCGGAGGACTGACAAGACCGACTCTAACTTATGGATCCCTCATCACAGAGATCCAGAGGCTGGAATCTTGTATCTTGTAGAGAAGTGCTGTTGGTTTTCTGGTGTAACATCATAGTGTTAGGTGATCTAAGCTTTACCTGAGGTGAAGAAGGGCTTTCTTGCTGGAGGATGATGCTGGGTCAGAACAATTGGTTGTAATCCTCTTGCTATTATTGATATTAATAAAGCTATTCAAGTTTTCCTCCACATTCGTGTATGTTTGATTGTATATGCATTAGTGTGGTTAATACATATCTGGTCTTGTGTTGTTTATGAATATAGATCTCTGTTCTTCGATAGTATTATGTTGCTTTGATCCCACAGGTGCTCTCTAAAGCTGTGTAGACAAAGAAGGAGCAGCAAAGATCTATCGAGAATGAGAGGAACTGAGCAAGGAACCAAGTGCAAGACAAAGGTTGGTGTCCTCTATTCCCCTCTTGTCTATTTTTCATAAAGGAAAATGAAAGTAGTTTTAACTTGTTTGTTTCTAAGATAGCTACCAGTCTTAGTGGGAATAACAGCTCTAAGTGGAAACTATTCCCGATAACAAAATGGAGACTCCACTGGGGAACGAATAGATTGTTTGTTAGTCTATTTTTGTTTGTTTTATAAACTTACAAACAGAGCCTGAAGTCAAGCCAGCTAGCCTTTGAACTACATTTTCTATGAAAGTGCAAAGTAGATCAATGCTGCTTTAGTCTATTTCCATGTTTTGTTTATATATTGAACAATCGATCTGCAAACACTCTAACTACCCTAAGTGGTGGCTCTAGTAACCTCCTTAGATCAACCCCTGTGATTTATATTTACTGAACATCACTTGGCCTAAATCCCTGAACTGAACTGCAAATTGTGACCAAAGACTGGATAAAAGTCTCGCATTGTTACCATCACACCCTCCCTTCAAGGCAGTCTATATGCATCACACTCCCCCTGTGCAGTAGATGCGATGCATACTGGATTCCCTATTTGGTAGGTGCGATGGTCAGGGAAGGTTGATTTTACCTTAAAACTTTGGTTTTTCTTCACTCTTTTCAGTTCTATTTAGGAGTTTTCCTGTCTGTGGTCAGTATATCTCTGTGGAAACCCTCTTCTCTTCCATCATTCCACCTCCATTGTATAAAGAACTGTAATTGTTTTTATGCATTGTGTACCATTTCCAGTTCTCTTTTACAAAGAAGTAGCGTAATCAAATTGTCATTTCTTGATCTGAAAGTGTCGCAAGTGTCGTTTTCAATCATAGAAGAGAATCCCATTGTTCTTGATAGTCGATTGTACTGTTACTCTTGTATGTGATTTGAATTAGTAGTTTTTCAAGTGTTGAAAACAATTTTCATTTCGAAATTGCAAAGTGTCGTCCTTGTCTTCACTTCATTTTGAAAAAGAAATTTGTTAGTATTGTCGCTTTGGAAAATAATTCAGATTTTCATTTAGCATTCTTATTGTCATTCATACATTAAGAAGGCTGAAAACAAATACATGCATGTGCATTTGCATTTAGACTGCTTGGTTTGATTTAGGTCAGTGCATTTAGTGTGTGCTCTGTTCTCTTTGTTGAAAGACCCTCAGTTCTCTTTCCTTACTAGCTAGGATTTTCATTGCCAAAAGAAGATTAAACATTTGGTTATCATCTTAGACTGCATTTTAGGAATTGTATACACATCACGCGGTGAACCTGAAAGACAAATTTTTAAACAAGATCAACTATAAAATAAATTTAATGAATCTAAAAACGCTTTGGAACCTAACGCACAACATCTAGAAGTCTAGTCTAGAGACGTATTCCGGTGTCGTAAAACCTGGTAACTGTTATTTTCATTGTTGGTTGGGTGATTCCTCCACTTTGAGATGACAAGTGCCAGTATGGACTTGTGCTCCCACGTACCGTCGAGTATATATTGGGAGACCACAATAGGCTATACCCTTTATCCTTAGGAAGTCGTGTTGACCGCCCTATCGATTGCAATGCACTGAACACAACATTTAGGAAGATTGACTGTCGTACCATAAAAATTATTTTGCAGTTTTATGATTGGTTTGGTAATCCCTCTACCTAGATTTCCGGAGAAGTCTTTTTCATTCCTTTTTAGACTCCTTAAAGGAAAAGGTCCATCTAAGCACTTGTCACTTCAGGCTCATTAAAAATCGAAGGTGACTAGAGTCATCTTTTATTTTTCTCGACTCTTAAAAATTGAAAAAACAATTTGTGTCAAAGCGTCTAAAATTTATTTTAATCGGAATAACATCACAAGTTCCCTCGTTGATCTTTAGGTTGAGAAAAATGGAGTCTACCAACCAAGGATTTCCCCTCGGAGGAAATCCTAGTCCTTTCTCCTCTTTGGGAGATGTTGGTGCACCCCATATGGCCACATTGTCACTTCCAGGGTTGATGATTGGTTTACCCATATGCCTCTTCTCTACCTCTGTCGTTCAGAATACCGTAATTCCTAAACAGTCAAGTCGGCAACTAGGTGATACTAGAGTTACCCCCCAACCTTCCACTTCGACCATTTCTTCCTCTCCTCCTTCCTCTTCGCTTGATGAAGCTGGTAAAGCTAAAGATCAAGTGACTGAGAAGAAGAAGAAACGGAAAGAGAAAAAGGAAAAGAAGAAGAAGGAGCCAAAAGCAACAGGGGCAACCATGTGTCATCTAGCGAAAATCCTCACACAACACCGTCTAAACCTAAATCTCCATGTGTCATTTGCAAAGGAGATTGCTATCATTGATATTGTCCTTGCATCCCTCAGATCTTAAGGGACTAGTCTCCTTGTTTGCACAATCCGGTGTCGTCAACATCTGATGATCATGTTGAAAGTACACCGTCAACCAGTGAAAGCGAAGTATCTAGACAAAAAAGGAATCACAAATTTCCTTGTAAACTGTGTGAAGGTGATCATGCCGTCCATCGTTGTCCCTTCCTAGATGAAGCCAAAAGAGGTTTGGATGACTGTCCTGCTTCACTGCTACGGCTCCCTCCTGGATATAAGAAACTCTTGCCGAGTCCACCACTGGTTGAAAATCTGACCAACACACCGTTGTGGTCAGTCGAAGAATCTATCATTGAAAATGAACCCTCTAAATCCATACCTGATTAAATTCAAAAGGTCGAGGCAGCAGTTGACCCGGTTTTGCCTTCAGAGGGATCATCTTTGAATGATACCGTCACTGAAGAGAAAGAGAATGACACCATTCAAATTCTTTTCGTAAACACAAACTCCGATGAACTTGGGAGCAGTCTACCCGTTCCTTTACTGCAAGAAGGAAGTTCATCAAAGTCATATCTAGCCATCTATTCGGTCCCACCTCCAAGCAACCTAGTCGTTTCCTTCGATTGGAATCTACTAGGTAGACCCCGTTTACCAGCTAGTGTACCATTCTGAATCATTGTACAAGATTACAGAATGGTCATGGCTGGTACCATCATAGATGAAGAGGCTTCTGTGAGTATCATTTCCTCAAATGCTTGGAAAGTGCTGGGTTCACCATCGCTTCTGCCTGAAATGAGAAATCTAACAGGCTTTGACAAAGGAACCAGTCAACCATTAGGGATCCTTCCCAATGTGCCCATTACTTTGAGAAGGAAAATCATTCACATGAACGTGATGGTAGTCCAAGGACCCCTAGATTATAATCTACTCCTTGGGCATGACTATATTTATTGCATGGGAGCCGTCGTGTCCTCACTCTTTAGAGTAATGTGTTTTCCGCATGAAGGCAGAGTGGTTAAGCTCGTAGACCAGCTGCCATTCCCCAGTTCACACATAAGAAATAGTCAAATGCCATCCCTAAATGGTCTTTTCACACAAGGAATGTCTCATCGATCTACAGTCCGTCTACCTAATGAGCGCGAGTGATTCGAGAGGATATGGCTGAAACCTACAGGGCATGCACCCTGGCCTGCTTCGGTAGGGAAACTCTAGGTATAAAGTAGGCTTCCATGGAGGAATATGACTAGTCTAACACCCGTCCTTATAGGAAAAGGGAGTTAGACAAGAATAAGATTCCCTCCTCAAGGTTAGGAGGTTGGGATTTAGAACCACCCTGGTCCAGATGGACTAAGCCAGGAAGTGTTTCTATCTACGATGTGGATGGAAACTATCTTGCAAAAGTAAAAGCTTCTATATGGTAACCTGGAAATATTTCATTATACCTAGGGGCATGCAAACCTTTTTGCATGCAAGCGAAGAGCGGTCATTTATTTTTTAAATTTGTAGGTCCTCTAACCCTTTAAACTCCTAGGATTGGTCGTTTCCTAGCTTGCATAAAGAAAGGATCCGGGGCAAAGCTTTAAAAGGTGCAAGCTCCATAAAAAATGGCATCTTAAATGAGATATCCTTATTATATGACTTGCACGAGCAGTGTTAACGCGGAATTCAAGCTCATTAAAAAATAAACGTAAGCAATGAACAAATGTTTCCCCCAGAGTTTAAGATCATTAAAAAATGAACCGATCCCCGGTAAATAACCATTGTGAATGCATTATCATCAGCTTTTGAGCCTTGGTCGTGTTCTCATCATCACCTCCACTCTGTTTTAGCCGATCATTCACCTCCATTTGATTGTTTACCCCTTTCAAGGAACATTTGCGAAGAGTGATTCTGTTAGCCATCCTTGTGACACTGCCGTGATTAGAAAATTCCAAACCTTACCTGGAATCAACCGCTACCCGAAATAATCACTTGTTCCTCAGAAAACGAGTCTCCTTTAAGCTCTTTTCAACTGACTTGTAAAATATGAAAATATTACCGAGTGATTAGCCTCTTTGGCTCGTTAAAGTCATCGGAAGTGCTATCCCTCCTCTATATTTTAATCTTTTTGGACTTGAGGGATTATTACACAAAAAGATCGAGCACTTGTCTTGTTTAGCTCGTTAAAACTATTGAAAATTCATCCCTTTCGTATTCTTTTACGCTTTTTCAGACTTAAGGGATTATATGATGAAAAAGAATCATTCGAGTTTCCTTTCCATCCCTTTCAGACTCTCTAAAATTGAAAAGGACCGAGTTATCTTTGTTGTTAAACTCGTTAAAACCTAATAGCGACAAACTTGTCCAAATGGATGAGAATGAGTTTCACTATCGCTAGGCTTGTTAAAACATAGCGACAGGTTCACTCGAAGGGAGAATTATAGAACAAGCATATGTTATCCTCCTCAAGATTGACAAAAATAAAGAGGTACTGGTCAGCAATGACTGGGGAA
>APFE030109202.1:0-25394 GCA_000404065.3 Pinus taeda | reverse complement strand
TCTCCTTGTTCATAAATCTCATTCAGATTTCTGAATCTTGGTCTTCTTGGTGTGCTTGGAGTTCCATCCGAACTTGAAGGTATTTCTGATCCCTGTGGTGTGCTTGAAGAAGCACTTCCTTGACTTCTTAAGGCTGTTCGAATTCCAGCTTGTGGTGTGGTTTGCTGAATTTGCTGTGGTGGAGGAGGAACCACCAAGGAAGGATTATTTGCTGCTGTCCCTTCCTCTTCTTCTTCGTGAGACACAATTATCTTCACATTCACTGTCTTCTCTAAGCTTCAATCCCAAGCTTCATCTTCAATGAACTACACATCTCTGCTTACAATCAATTTCTTAGTGGATGGATTATAGAGTTTTTATGCTTTTGACTCATCACAATAGCCAATAAATACACACTTCTCCCCCTTACTATCAAGCTTTTTCCTTAGCTGATCCGGTACATGTGCATAGGCTACACAACCGAATACTCTCATGTGAGTGACAGTTTGTTTTTGACCACTCCATGCTTCTTCTGGTATTTTGTTCATGACAGCTTTAGTTGGGCATCTATTCAAGATGTAAACTGCGCAAGTGACAGCTTCTGCCCAATACTCATGAGGCAAGTGTTTTTCCTTCAGCATACTTCTAACCATGTCAAGTATGGTCCTATTCTTTCTTTCGGCAACACCGTTTTGTTGAGGTGTATACCTTGCTGTAAACTACTTTTGTATGCCATTCTCTCTGCAAAAACGCATAAAGTCTTGGGAGATGTATTCTCCTCCTCTATCTGTTCTGAGCACTTTGATATAATGCCCACACTGTTTCTCAACAAGACTTTTGAAGTGGCGGAATTTCTCAAACACTTCACTCTTCTGTTTCAGCATATACACCCATGTCTTTCTGGTGTAATCATCAATGAAAGTTAAGACATATCTATTTCCGGAAAATAATGGTATTTGCATCGGTCCACACAGATCAGAGTGAACAATTTCCAAGGGTGCTTTTTCCCTTATACTCTTTCCTGCTGGAAAGCTTTATTTGTGTTGCTTGCCTAAGATGCAGCCTTCACAAAGGCTGTCCGGTTTTTCAATCACTGGCAATCCCTTTACCATTCCCTTTTTGTGCAACAAATTCAGGCCTCCGAAATTGAGATGTCCAAATCTCAAGTGCCATAACCAATTCTCATCTTTCACTTGTTCCTGAAAGATTTCTTATGTTACAGCTGCAATAGTTCTTCCTTCCTTCAAATCTGCCCTGAGTTTGAGAGGAAACATTCTATTGCTGGTCATCTGCACCTGTGCAATGATCTTCTTACTTGGAGGTATATCTCTGATTGTACACATATCATCTTTGAAGAACACGTTGTAACCTTTGTCAATGAGCTGCCCAATGCTCAAAATATTACATTTCAGACCAGGTACATAGTATACCTCTGGCACAATCATCTGTTCTCCATTTCTTGCTCGGATACTGACTCTGCCCTTACCCTTGACAGATATCTTACTATCAGTTCCTGTTGTTACCTCAAATTTCACATTTTCGTCCAGATTGGAAAACATTGCAATATTTCCAGTCATGTGATTACTACAACCTGAGTCTAAGAACCAAAAATCTTCTTGTTTGTCTTGTGCAATGTTACATGTTAACAACACATTCTTTGGATTCTTATTTTCTTCATTTGCAAAATTAGCATTTTGCCTACTATTCATGTCATTTTGCTTTTTCCTACATTCATTGGCATAGTGCCCATATTTCTTACAATAATGACATTGAACTTGGGATTTGTCATACCTTTGTCCATGAGCTTGCTGGTTGCTTGAACCTTCATCTTGGTTCTAATTGCAGCTCCTTCTACTTGTGCTTGCAAGATAATAACTGCCTCTGTTTTGGCTTCTTCCATGACCTCTATTATTTGCTCTGCCTTGACCTTTTCCTTGGCTGAAAGTCATCTGAGTCTTGAATGCTTGCTCAAAAGAGGAATCTGTTCCTCTACTCAATCTGTGTTCATGAGACATAAGAGAAACACTCAGTTCATCTACTGTGAACTGTGAAAGACCTTTTGTTTCTTCTATTGCTACCATAATAGATTCAAACCTTGAGGGTAAACTTCTCAAGATTTTCTCTACAATGCTTCTTTCTTCAAGAATCTCACCATGAGATCTTATCTGGGTTATCAACCCAATAACCTGAGTGAAGAATGAATCTATTGTATCAGATTCCTTCATGCTGAGTGTTTCAAAGTCTCTCCTCAACATCTGCAACTTGGCAGTCTTCACCTTCTCCATGCCTTGATAGGCAGTTTTGAGAATATCCCATGCCTCCTTGGATTTTGTTGTTGCTGCAATCCGTGGAAAAACACTTTCATGTACTGATTGAAAGAGAAAAAAGAGGGCTTTGGCATCCTTCTTCCTGTCGCTCTTCAACTGGTCTCTTTCTACTACTGTCAAAGCAGCCAACGCTGTTGCATCTGTAGGCTCAGCATATCCAGTTTCAACCAGCTCCCATATTCCTTGAGAAGCAAACAATGCTTTCATTGTTATGGACCAATAACTGTGATTTTTCCCATTAAACTGTGGCAGTTGGGAATTTGTCAAACCCGTTCCAACATCTGCCATCTTAACTCTGTATAGGTAAAGAAAAGATATTGTCTGTGTAATTAAAAACAAGCAAAAACTTTCTCTGCTGGAAAAATCTGCTCAATAAACTTCTTACAGCTCCTACAGTGAAAAACAAACTCTGTTTTTGACTCACTGAGTGCCTAGACTAGCTCTGATACCATGTTGGAAATTTCTGTTCATTTCAAACTCAAAAGAAATTTCACAGAGAACAACGCTCTGTTATTTGATTCAGGATCTTAATCATAACAAAAAAAAAAACTGTTACAAAATAGTCTTCCTCTACTCAGAGGGATTACAACAGGAACGCTTCAGTTCCAGAAACTAATTTCACTATCTCAGAAAAATTAGAGTCTCAGCACTGCTGTGCGTTGCAGAAAAAAGGCTCTCCTTGTTCAATTCTGCTCTTTACTATATCTGCCTTTGCAATTTTCATATATATGATGAACAACACAACAAAAATCTTTGATACGTGTTGCTTGTGCCCATACTTCCGTAAAATAGAAAACAATAGAATTAAAAATTTCACCTACATTTACCAACCGTCGTAAATATCATTAATTACACGGCTGAAAATATCCTATCTGAATTTAATGCATGGCTTATCACAACATCACACCATCGTATCGGAGGAAAAGAA
Organism: Pinus taeda; assembly: GCA_000404065.3. Classification (NCBI taxonomy): domain Eukaryota; kingdom Viridiplantae; phylum Streptophyta; class Pinopsida; order Pinales; family Pinaceae; genus Pinus; species Pinus taeda. The sequence continues at coordinate 22,160 of APFE030109202.1, read as the reverse complement.
AAGATGTGCCGCCGCTGCCATAATTGTCTAAAACATGCGATTTGCGATATGCGATCAGATCGCATCGCGAAATCGCAATCGCAGACAATAGAAGGGATGCAACGAAGGTTAACAAGAAAATGTGCGATATGCGATCTGCGACTTGATCGCATCGCAGGGAGCTCAAATGGAGGTTTTCTGGAGACAGTATGCTGCGGTCACTGTCGCTCCACGGCAGTTTAAATTATCATTCCAACAATTAGTGCTATACTTATTGAATTTCTGGGCTATGTTGATTGGCACTTTTCATTTATCCAATTGCTTGTTGAGTGCTGGCCTAACTTGATTCGTGCTTTAAATTGGTAGGGTTGTAATGTTTTAGTTTGGAAACATGTGTGTCACTTTATCTTCCATTAGGGATTGGGTCCACATGGATGTGGAATCCTAATAAGTGCAATCAAGCCAACAGAATGGGGACTGTTTAATTAGATTTCACTTAATTGGATTGCTTAACATGTAATTTTATTTTCTAAAATTTATTGAAAAAGCAATGTAATATATTTAGGGTATATTAGGTTTATAATTATAATATGATAATAATGATTATGCGTTAATAATTGAAAGATATTGTTTTGTAGTTAAATATTTTTCTAATAAAATTTTGGATTTGCAATTCACTTTTTAGTTTATGGTTAAATTTATTTTCTAGTATTTTTAAAATACATATCAATAGTATTAAGTTAAATATTCTTTGATAAAATGGAAAAAAAATAAAATGAGTTTTCAAGTATTTTTAAAGCATAAAGAAGTATTAAGCCAAACAAAGATTGTGTAGTTGGTATATAGGTAAAATTAGTTATGGGTTTAAGCTTGTAGATGGATTGTCAAAAGCCACCATCTCATTCTTTGAGGCTCCAAGAGGCCACATGATCTAGGTGGATATTGGTGGTCATCCACCTATTTCACTTGGACCCCACCATTGTTTCTTTTAGTTTACTTAATTATAGCACAGTTATTTCCTTTTGCAGTTTTTCAGGTCCTAAACTTTCGAAGCCGTTTTGAGGCCCTAAACGATTTTTATTTTTTTTAAATAAGCAAACCCATATCCAACAGCACAAGTTTGCAGTCAAAAGTTGTAGTCCTTGAATAGATCTTTCTAATAAGGTATTGTATGCGTCAAGCAGAGATCGTATGCCAAAGTTACGATCCCTGGAATTTGATGTACCAACTTACCCCAACGAGGCCCACAAACTTTTGGTGTTTCCTCTCCTAGGGTTAGGTTTTTGGATGTTTAGGGTTTTCCATTGTTTTTGAATAATAAATAGGCCTTTGAGCCTCATTGTAACACACTTCAAAAGGCATATAGCCGCCACATCTCTTCACATAGATAAGATACCATCGTTTGTGATAGTTTATTCCCATTTTGCATGTAAACAATTTTCAGTATTTTATTATCAATTAATTGAAGTTCGTTTTTCGTTGTAGCTATGTGTTTCTCTTTAAATAGGTGTTTCATTTCGTTTCTCCATAAATTTGGATCAGTGGTATCAGAATGGTCTTCTCTTTCTCTTTTTTTTGTGCATGTCCCCAACGAGGTTGGGGTATAAGGAGTTATGGATTGAACTGGTTGAACCTTTATGAGACCAACCTTTCTGACCCCAACGACCTACCATTCCGGAAGAAAAGAAAGACGAGAGAACAGGAGATCCTTTCAAAATATTGTTGGAAGAAGCTCTCGAGCAAGAAAGGAACACGATGATGGACAACATTTCCCAAATCCTTCAAGGGATACCCATAGGCGACCCATCATCATCTAGCAGACACTCTAGAGGCACCACTCCCTTTAAGGTATAAATCAACTTTGACATTTCCATATTTGAGGCCAGATAGATGCGGAAGTCATCAATAATTGATTAAATTTGTTGGAAGGATATTTTTTTATTCATGAATTTTCCAATAGGAAAAAGATATCTTTGCACTTCTCAAAGTCGCCCCCCACGTCAAGGACTAGTGGGAAACCTACTGTGAGCAAAGCGACAAGAGGGAACCCTCATTGTTTTTAGTTACACCCACTTGGAATTCTTTCTTAGATGCCATCAAGGAACAGTATTACCCTATCGAGAGCTATGAATATAAGTACATAAAGTGGACCACATGGTGGCAGGGAAGGGACCGCGACGTGTCGGATTTCACAAATTTTTTCCATACCCTTCGCACGAAGTTGGGTATCAAGGATTTTGAGCGACGTATGGTACTAAACTACCATGGTTTTCTACACAAATACATCCAGGACGAGATGGAGTTCCTGGACATCTCGTCGTGCTTATCGATATGTTTTCAAGATCGAGCAAAAATGTAAATTGAAGAAGTAAGACTTTGGATTTGTGAATCTGAAGCAAGGGAAAGGAAACCCCAAACCGCAGAACAAAAGACAAATCCAAGGTGGGGTGACTAGAACAATTCGTTGAAGCCGCAAGCAAAGAACAACACCACGAAGACAAAGAAGGACACAAGAAAGTGGTGTGAGTTCCAGAAGAGCCCCACTCATAACACAACTTAGTGTTGAGCCAAGAAGTCATTGGTGGCTGAGTTGAAGGCTTCAGAGTCAAATGCATGTTATGACTCTAAGTCAAAACCCGACGAGGGGAATGACAAAGGGAAGCAAATTATTGATGGGGAGCCTAGCATCATTGTTGCCACCACCAAGGTCCAGACGATTGAGCCCAAACATCCAGAGGAGGGGGAGCGTCTCTTCCACTCACAAATCTGGGTGAAGGGTTTTCCTCTGCAGTTCATTATCGATAGCGGGTGATCCTGGTGGATATTGGTGGCCACCCGCCTATTCCACCTAGACCCTCCAAACAGTTTCATTTATTTCCTTGTTTATTTCATCATTTACTATTTTTAGCAGTTTCTCGGGTCGTGAAATTTCGGGGCAGTTTTGACCCCCTAAAGGACGTTTTTTAGATCCACTGCAAGCCCATAGCCATAGGCAAGGACCTGCAGAAAAACCTATAGTACTCAAAGAGACCTTTCCAACAAGGTGTCGTATGCGCCAAACAAAGATAATATGACCAAGTTACAACCTCAGTAATTTGGCTGCCCAAATAATCCCAACAGGGCCTACAAAATCTTGGCGTTACATCTCTTGGGGTTAGGGTTTTCTCATGTTTTTCAATAATAAATAGGCCCTTGAGCCTCATTGTAACACAACTCAATGGCATGTAGCCGCCACATGATCTGGATTTAAATAGCAACGCAACAAATTACAGAGATAACCATAAACACAAAGATGCAACGGAAATAATACTTCATTTCATTAATGTAAAATATTGAGATATGCTTACAAACAGAAAATGGAAATAAACAGCTAGGGCAATGGTAGCTTATTTCTGCGAAGAGATGTGGTGGCTACATGCCTCTGAACTGTGTTACAATGAGGCTCGAAGGCCTATTTATTGTTGAGAAACAATGGAAAACCCTAAACATCCAAAAACCTAACCCTAGAAGATGAAACGTCAAACTGTGGGCCCTGTTTGGGTAAATTGGTACATCAACTTCCCGAGGTCGTAACTTTGGCATATGATCTTCATTTGACGTGTACAATATCTCGTTAGAAATATATATCCGAGAACTACAACTTTGGGAAGATGCACCTATGTTACTCCCAGTTTGCCCAAAAACGTCATTTAGGGCCTCAAAACAGCTCCGGAAGTTTAGGACCCGAAAAACTGCTAAAAATAGTAAATTGTGCTACAATTAAGGAAACTGAAAAGCTGAAAGAAGCAATGGTGGGGGTCCAAGTGGACTTCGCAGGTGGCCACCAATATCCACCTGGATCACCACATCTCTTCTTAGAGATAAGCTACCATCACTCGAGCTATCTTACTTCCATTCTGTTTGTAAGCATAGTTCAGTATTTTTCTATTAATGAAATAAAGTGTTTTTTATTGCATTTCTATATTTATGATTATATATGCAATTTGTTGTGTTCATATTTAAGTTCGAATCAGTGTTATCAAAGCAATCTGCGCTTTCTCTGTTTTTCTTTGCATTTCCCCAACAAGGTTAGGGTGTTAGGAGTTAGGGATCAATCTGATTGAATCGTTGCAAGATCGGCCTGAGAAACCCTGAAGACCTCCCATGGCAAAAGAAAAGAAAAACGAGGAGGTAGGAGATCCTTTCAAAATATTGCTCAAGGAATCCTTCAAGCGACAAAGGAACGCAATGATGGATAACTTTGCCCAGATCCTTCGACGGCTATCCACAGGTGACACATCTTCATCCCGCAGCCACTCTGGAAGCGCCACTCCTTTTAAGGTACAAGTTAACTTCGATATTCCCATATTTGTGGTCCTGATAGATGCAGACGTCGTATATAAATGGTTAAATATGTTTAAAGGCTATTTTTCAGTTCATGACTTTTCCAATCGGGAAGATAGTACTTTTGCACTTCTCAAATCCGTCCCACGCGTCAAGGACTCATAGGAAACCTACTGTGAACAAAAGGATGAGTGTGAACCCTCGTTTTGAACCGCACCCACTTAGGATTCTTTCCAAGACACCATCAAGGGACAATATTACCCTGTCGGGAGTTATGAAGATAAATACATAAAGTGGACCACGCTACAGCAAGGAAGGGACCAAGATGTGCTGGAGTTCACAAATATTTTCCATACCCTTTGCATGAAGCTGGGTATCAAGGATACTGAGCGGCATTTGGTACTCAAGTACCGCAACCATCTACACAAGTTCATCCAAGATGAGGAGTTCCTGGACATTTCCTCGCTTGGCATGACGTACCGATATGTTGCCAAGATTGAGTAGAAGTTTAAATAGGAGAAGTGGGACTTTGGATCTGCGAATCCAAAGCAAGGAAAGGTGCCCCCAAACCACATAACAAAGGATAGAGCTAAGGCAAAGCTACCCAGGACAGCTCGTCGAATCCGAAAGCAAATAAAAACACCACGAAGACAGCTTCAAGCTATCCAGATTGCAATACAGTAGTGAATGATAAATATTGTTTTTTAATGGTGAAAGATACTTGGGAACTTATACCTCTTCCAAAAGGAAGAAAACTCATTAGATGTAAATGGGTGTATAGAAATATGCATGCATCAAATGGAAGTGTTGAAAGACATAAGACCTAGTTAGTTACTAAAGGATTCTTTCAAGTTGAAGGAATCGACTACAACGAGACATTTTCCCTTATTATCAAAATGAATTTCATTCACCTTGTTATAGCCCTTGCTACCTCACATCATTAGGAGGTCCATCAAAAGCATGTTAAACCCACCTTCTTGCATGGGGATCTACAAGAATAAATTTGCATGGAACAACATTCTTGCAATGTTTAGGTGATGGATTTATTCATAACATTGACTTTTCTAGATGTCATTCTAACCCCAATGTCTACACCAAGAAAGTAGGTGCCATATCATAATCCTTGTTCTTTATTGGGTTTGTGAGAAGTGATATTCTATTGTTCTTTCTTCAACGAAAGAAAAGTACCAAACAATGGTTAATGCAATTCAAGAAGCCTCGTGGCGTTGAAAAATATTTTCAAAGTTATTCCAACAATACCATCTGACCATCCTCTAAGACGATAATTAGAGTGGTATCAAGCTCACCAAAGATCCATATTTGTCACCATACATAAGTCAATTTTCCATCTCAACAGTTGACAGTAGCACTGTGCTAGGAGAGCAAGCATCTTGTCAGATCTGCACACTGTTGTCGATCACATGCAAATATAGACAATAAGGTACAAAGGAGCCCCATTGCACTTGCTAAATATGATGAAGCCAAAGGCGATAGGGTTAAAGGCGTGCATCTAGAGTCAGATTCAGAACTATGAGGAACTCCCACAGTTCATCACTAGTTTGCAGGCTTCACATCCATGGGTGTTTAGGAGCATGGATATCATTGTGCGCATGCATGTGATCCCATCCATTGGCACACTCACCAAGGCGAAGTCAAAGAACCAAGTCCGACTAGAGCCATAATTTTGCTTTCAATTTTTCTTATGTGTTCAATTCTCTGTTCAGTGTGAATTAATGTCTTATCTGAAGCAGAGAGTGCCTTCATAATATACCAACTAGAATTGGGTTCATTCACCCTTAGTGAGTGAATAAGAATTGGTAGAAAAGCGTATGTGAGACTGCATGCCTATAACAAAGTTTCAACCTTGAGGGTGAAATCTGCAAGAAAGTGCATCTAGGGTGGATAAATTCAAAGTGTTGTTTGTTGATTGACAAGTAGATTTTGGTAGAAGATAATTTGTGAAGGTTTTTAAAGAAGGATCACGAGAGAAAAAAATTAAAGGGAGAAAGAAAATGAATGAGAATAGATCTAGTCATGGACCAACTAATCCGATGGATAAATAATTCGATGGAAGATAATAAAATTTGGTACCAGAAATTGATTCAGGTTGAACAAGAGAAAAATCAAAATATTGAAGCTGGACATCGAACTTGGATGAATATTTGGAGCTATCCGACCCTTGTAAAGTGATCTATGGAAATCATCTGAACCTTTCAACTGAAGATTATACTGGCATCAACCTAAAGTTTTCTTTTTTGAGTGGCAATATCTAGCTTCATCCCGCAAATGGAGAATCACACCAGTTCAACCTAAACTCCATGCTTGATTGCTAACTTTAGGGAATGACCGACCTAGGTGGAAAAGATAACAATAACTACATAGACCTTACACCATATGTAAGCCTTTGTATGCCCAAGAACTGCACATCCATAATCAATTTTACTCATGTTCCATCATGGGTGTCCGCAGTTGCAGTTATCAAATTTGTTACTTTATAAAGGACAATACATGTCGTTCGAAAATTGTAATTTCATGGTCTTGTCCACAGTCAACAACACAGTATATTTTGAATATTAATTAACACGAAAATATTAGTTAAACTAGGTAGATGATGGCCAAAGGTTTGGAAGGGATAACCATTCGATTAAATCCTTGTCCTCTGCTGAGTTGTCTTCTCATGAAATCATTCAAGGAAAGCTTTCAGGCTCCAAAGGGAGGAGTGTGGAATAAAGAGCCCAAATCCCAAAAACTCCCAAATATGTTAGAATGTTGTGGGCCCTGTTGCATTCACCTTCATGAATTTTTTTTAATGACGAAACCATCGATCTCCATGTGGATATCCCATCACTGATCTATTTCCTTAGGTCCCCAACTATAATACTATCATCCCCGGACATTCGAGTCATGGTTTTAGGATTTATTTGATGTTGTATATTTGCATTGTGGACCATACAAGCTTGGAATATCAATGATTATTGGAGCATTGATTTGAGACTTGTGAGTTTCAGACAAGCTAGAGACTCACCTATGTCAAATATTGACCCTCAAGTGGTTGCATATTTGACTTGTGACTGTATTTAGGAGCTTAGGATGTAACACTCATATTTTGTGATGAGACTCATAAATGGGTAATTATATGGGCTCATTTTACCTCCTAACCTAGTCAAATCAACTATTCTCTTAGCTTATTGTATGATTTTCTGATTATATTTATGCTTATAGGGTGAGTTGAGTTAGTTATTATGCCATGTGGTCTAACATGTATTTAATGCAGATTATTGATGGATTTCGAGATCAAAGTCAAGGATACAGTGGTCAACAATAACTTGAAGTAGAAAAAGGAGAGGACTTATAGAATGGAATCCCCCTCATTTATTACTCCTCACTTCGAATTCCCCTTCATTCAGCTTGCAATACTAGCAGACGAATCATGCACTAGAAGGCAATCGAGCAAGTGGAAGATGATTGATAGTTATCTAGAGTTTTGGGAGCCAAGCCTCCCTGATTTTAAGGAAGTTGTTGGTAGCTTCAGATGTATAAGTAGAGAGGCCTAGGGACTCACTAGGGTCGGATTTTTTCTGCTGTAAACTCTGCTCAAATTTCGAGCTTATTATTTTGTGACAGTTTCATGTAATCTTGCTATTTTTTGACAATGAAAATGGAATCTTTTTTGAGCTAGCACTGAGTTACCTCAGAGGGCTAAAGCTCTTGGGTTAGGGCCCAATCCAATCACCCAAGCTTCTCTTTACTTGTATTTGTATGTTTTACTTCAGTTTATAGATTAATTTGACGTTAGATGTATTTCTCTTATGGTTAAGAATAGGTTGCTTTTGATTATTTAGTAGTTTGCTTCCATTTGTGCTTTCTGTAGTAGGTTAAGAAGTGATAAGAGAAGATTCAAAAGGCTAGCAACAGTGCCTTGGCCTCTCTTCCTCCCTTTGGGACCATGATTTGAGGCAAAGACCCTCTTGCTGCCCCAAAAACATAGATTTTCCTTATTCCTAGGACTTCTAGTGTTTGCAGCTCTCTAGTAGGTTGATAGTCCAATTTTGCTTTGCTTTAGATCTTCTTTATCATGTTTACTTCCTGATTTGCAATAGTCCTCTTTCATGCTTTCCCTTTCTATAGCATTTCCTTTCACACATCATAGTTTAGGCCATTTTGATGCAAAACTCTGTTTTTCCTAGGATGCACTCATCTCATTGGTTTCTTGATTTTCTTAATTAACTGTCAGTTTCTATGTAGCAGATCTCTTCCAGCAGTAGGTCGGCTTACCAACAATCACACCCTCCATCTAATCCATGCCCTATAGGTCTCCCAAACCTCACCTCAATTTTGCCCTAGTTTCCTGCATTTTTCATAGAGCTTCTTCCTCTCTCCGTAAGCAAACCCAACAAGGGAAATTTTAAGGATGGAAATTTTTCTTGAAGTTTAAAAACATTGGCGAATCTCATTAATCCCTAATATGCAAACTATAAAATGTTTATTGATATATTTGTAAAATTATTCAAATTTATAATGATTTTATATATAGTATGTATATAATATTGACGAATTTTAAGGTAAAATAATTTATATTATAAAATTTGGGCGATCATCTTTTATAAAAATTGGAAATTGGCGAATCTTTTTCGTGGAAAAATCATGTAAAATTAGTCCATTGGGCGAACATTAGCCCCTAAAATTTTCCATGAAACCCAATCATATTTCTCTCTCCTGGTGATTCATGACAGACCTTAGGCGCCCTAACACCTCATTCCAACCTTCATCCACCTTTTCCACCTACTTTCACACCCTCAAAAAAGTGAAAATTGCTCTCAGCCTCCTCCTGTAGGCCTCCTGTAGTTTCCCTGTTTTCCTCTTGTAGTTTTCCTGTGTCCTCCTGTAGTTTTTCCTGTAGGCTTTCTTTTGAAGGCTGAGTGTGGGAGAATCCTCCAGAAGGCCACCTAAGACCTCGTAGGACCCATCCACACCATCCTACATCCTCCCAAACTCCAAAACCGCCCTCTAACGCCACCTGTTCGTTGTCACACTCACACACAATCAATTAGAAGCATGTTGAATTCACATAAAAACACATAAAAATCCAAAAACATGTTTTTTGCTTGTTTACTTCTAGAAATAGCATGGTTAAATGTTGTTTACTTCCTTTAGTAGGTAATGGAATTTCTTTCATGGTTTTCATAGTGTTTTTGGCAAAAGTAGAATTAGCTTGTTCATTAGGGTTTACTAGGTTTTGCTTTACATTCCAGTCTTTCTCATTTCTGCAAGTAGAGTAGTATCTGTAGAGTAATCTTTCTTTCCTTTCATCACATATAGAGCTTCTTCTGAAATCTATAGAAGTTGGTTGGAGCTCCTAGTGATCTCACCCCGGCTGACCAAGTGACAACCTGCAGTGAGAATTAGTACTTGTGCATATAGCACCAATGCTTCCAAGTTTGTTATGAACTACCGAGTTGATAAAAGTAAAGTTGGTAGCCTGAGAGTTGTAGCATTCCTGCAGCAATACTGATGCTCAACACCTTTTTGGCACCATTGTCGGGGAAGCATCAGAGTATTATGTGATTACTACTTTCTTCTATTTCCTATTGCAACATTCTACTAACAATTTATGTCAGCAAAAGTAGACTAGTAATTTCCTTTCTCTCAATCTGCATTTCCTTGCTTTCCTTTTCCATTCTGCAAATTTCCATTCAGCAAGTTCATTTCAGCTAGTTGTAATTTGTTTTGTTCAAATCACAATTTTAGTATCTGTAGGTATTTGCAGTGTGGGGGAAAAATAAACAAAAACCAACCAAAAAGATTTCCTTTCATGCCTCTTAGGAATATAGATAACTCAGGAAAATTTTTGCCCAACACCCCCACTGCTTCACACAACCAACATTCTCTCTTCTTCAGTGGCTGCAAAGAAGAACCCTTAGGTGAACAACCAGACATATTTGAAGAACCTATAGGGGAAGAAGAAGAAGAAAACATTCCTCTGGAGCCAATGGCTAAAAACAAAAATTCTATGGGAAATGGAGAGAGAATAGAGGGTACCTTACCCATTCGGGAGACCAATGGTGACACCAAAATGAAGAATATAAGTTCGTCAACCCTACCTCGCTTCCATGGTCTGACTACATAATATCATGACACCTTCTTGTTTGAGGTTGTTGTCATCTGTTGAACTTATGACTATGCAAAAGGTGAGCAAAATTTGAAATTGTTCCCTTCTACTCTCAAGGACACAACACTGCACTGGTTCATGGGATTACCTGGCAATAACATCACAACTTGGGCTCAGTTGCAACAGGCCTTTAACAACAAGTATCGAGACTATTGTAGGTCAAAAGATACTAAAGAGGAAATCTTCTAAATGACCATAGGAAGTGATGAATCCCTGGAAGACTATGAAGAGAGGTTCCAGCTCAGTTACAAAAGGGTCAGGTGTACACTTGACCTTGAGTCTCTGAAGTTGGTCCTTCTTAGGGGAATTCGGGAAGACCTTTTAGACACCCTCCATCTACTAGCTGGGGGACACATTTACCAACTATCCTATGAGGACATAAAGACTGTTTTTAGAAACCATTCTAGAGCAGCCAGAAAGAAAGGTAGGGGGAGTCAACCCATAGCCAGTGCCTCTTCCTCCAATTCGTCCATTAAAGGTGAAATTGGAAACATGCTGGAAGACTTCAAGAGTGAGATGCTACAAACTCTTGCCATGCAAATGGATACCTTACATATCAAAAGAAAACAAGAGCAAGCAGAGAGGGCTTTGGCCATTTTTTGCCCTAGATGCACCAAGCATCCTAGGAATGAATGTCCATTGAACTCTATAAAGGTTTGTTCAATCTGTGAAGAAGATCATGCTACAGATAAGTTTCCTACCTTGCCCGGACTCAAAGCTGTATACCAAGGGGCCGAAGGAGTCACTGAACATATCTATTACATAAATCAAAGGAGGTCGCATGGACCTAGGCCATACTAGTAGGGGATGCAAGGGACATCTCAGGCATACTACAACCCCAATCAAGTCACCTCCATGCCTTCTTGGGGCCTCCCTGCTCATCCTTCCTGGTCCACGCCTCCTCCTTGGTCTTTCACATCTCAATATCATGCCCAACCAGCCACCCATTCGTTTCAATCCTATGCTCAGCCACAACCTCAGTGGAATGCATCTCATCAGGGGTGGAGGCCCCAATACAACTCTCTTCTCACTCTTTTGCCTCCACCACCTGCCCAACCACAACTGTTACCTCCTGCTCCATTAAGGCAACCCCAAGTGCCTACCCAGCCAAATCTAAACCCGAACAACAGATAGGCTCAACAAGTGTATAGTGGGGAACCATCATGCCCAACTTATGCTATGGAGATTCAAGAAACTAACTTGCGATCCAGGAAAGTTCTCCCAGATAGCTAGCTTCCACCCAGGGAGGTTGAGGAAGATAAAAAGGAAAGCGAACCTAAAGAAGATCCACCCTTTCCTGAGAGACTATCCATGACAATCCAGCCTACCCCAGAAGAGACTGAACTTCTGGGAGAATTGAAACATTTATGTGTAAAGATACCACTTCTCCAAGCCATAAAATATGTGTCTATCTACAATAGGTTGATCAAAGAGAAGTGCTTTTGGCATCCAGGAAGGCGCGAGAGAGATGCCCCAACCATCAATGTCATAGGACAACTGTCCGACCTGATGTTGGGGTAGATAACTTGTCCAAAATATTTGGACCCTAGAAACCCAATAGTTGATGTTCACATCAATGGCACAGTGGTCCCACATACCTTGATTGATCTAGGAGCTACCATTAATTTGATGACAAAGGACACAATGCTCAAACTTAATCTCCAAGGCTCCTTGAGGAAGACCACGACAGTGCTGCAACTAGCAGATCGCTCCACCGTGACCCCTAAGGGTTTTGTGGAAGATGTGATGGTATCCATTGATTCTTGGGAGTACCCTACTGATTTCTTAGTTCTCCAACCAAAGGCAAAGCTCACTGGATATCCTCTCATTTTGGGAAGGCCCTGGTTGTCTACAATCGATGCCTACATCAACTGCTGAGCTGGGAACATGACCATAAAGAACGGGCACATGTCCAAGCAGATAACCTTATATCCTCCTGCCCAACCCTTACTAGAACATGATCTACCTCTCTGGTTGGAGGAGGAGGATGAGGATGAAGTTTATTATGCACCACTTTGTACATTGGAAATCGCCATGGGGGGGAACCACAAGATGAGGATAATATGATTGAAAACTTGATTTTGAATCCACATCCCAGTGTATCACCATTATTAGACATAGTAAGAGAAACCAAAAACAACCCCCCAACTAATCTCTGTGTGGCCGAACCTACTCCTCTCCGTGTTAAAAATATAAAGTTCGGCCTAGGAAGAACATTGAAAATCAATCCATCCCTATCTACTTCCCAAGAGAAGGAGCTATGCAGCATACTGAGAAAACATATAGATGCCTTCACCTGGAACTATAAGGAGATGAAGGGAGTGCACCCTTCTGTATGCACTGATCATATATACATCAAGGAAGGTTGCAAGCCAGTTAGGAAGCCTCAAAGGAGGATGAACCCAACACTTAAAGATATTGTTAAGGAAGAACTGCAGAAATTGCTTGATGCAGGATTCATCTATCCCATCTTCGACGGTGAATGGGTCTCTCCTTTGGTGCTAGTACCAAAGAAAGATGGTAAGTGGAGAATCTGTGTCGACTATAGAGAATTGAAAAAAGCCACTAAAAAGGACCATTTTCCTTTACCTTTCATAGATCAAGTGTTAGATGGTCTGGCAGGGAAAACGTTTTTCTCCTTCCTAGATGGGTTTAGTGGGTACAATCAGATTCAAATCACCTCAAAAGACCAAGATAAGACCACTTTCACTTGTCCTTGGGGTACCTTTGCATACCGGGTCCTTTTGTTTGGCTTGTGCAGTGCTTCAGCCACTTTTCAAAGAGCGGTATTGAGTATATTTTCCGAACTGGTTCATGATGCAATAGAAATAAACATGGATGATTTTACTCCTTATGGATATGACTTTCAGGAAGCTTTATATAACCTAGGAAAAGTTCTAGATAAGTGTATTGAGATGAACCTATCCCTCAATCTAGAAAAATGTGAATTTTTGATGACTGAAGGGACCGTGCTAGGTCATGTAATATCTCAACAAGGACTACAGGTGAACCCCAACAAGATTGCCATCATCCAAAGGGTCCCACCTCCTCAAAAGGTGAGAGATGTCAGAGGTTTCCTAGGCTTAGCTGGATAGTACAAGAGATTCATTAAAGACTTCAACAAGCTAGCCTCTCCTTTGTTTGGCCTCCTAGGCAAAGATGTTGAGTTCATATGTACAGAAAACTGTCAAGAAGCCCTAGATACCTTGAAGAGAAAGCTAGTGACTGCCCCAATTCTCAGAGGCCCAAACTAGGCCCTACCCTTTCACATTCACACAGATGCCTTGAACAAAGCGATAGGAGCAGCCTTCAGACAAATTGATGGAAAGTTACCTTATGCCATATACTTTATAAGAAAAAATTTGTCAAACGTAGAGTTAAACTATACAGTGACTGAGAAGGAATTCCTAGTTGTCGTGCATTCCTCAAACAAATTCAGACATTATATCACAGGCTATCAAACCTTTGTGCACATTTATCATGCTGCAATTAGATATTTAATGAATAAACTAGATGTAAATGCTCGCATTATTAGATAGTTGCTTTTACTGCAGCAGTTTGATTTGACCATTATTGATAAGCCTGGTAAAGAGAATGTTGTTGCTCACTTTTTGTCTAGAGTAAATTTGCCTGTAGGTGAAGAAGGAATGGTGGATGACCAAATGCCATATGAACACCTGTTTGTTATATCAGTACTCTCTCCATGGTTTGTTGATATAGCAAACTACTTGGTTTCAACACATTTCCCACAACATCTGTCCTCAAAAGATAAGAGCAAGATAGTAAGAAAAAGCGCCCCTTTCACCTGGATTGGAGGCAATTTTTTCAAACTGGGCCCAGATTAGATCTTGAGAAGATGTGTCGGGGAGGAGGAAGTCTTTGACATCCTCCTGACCTATCATGATAGGCCTTGTGGAGGTCATTTTGCAGAAAAAAAAGTCTCCTTCAAGATATTGCAAGCAGGCTATTACTGGCCCACCCTTCATCAGGAGGTAAGGAGATACACAAGCCAGTGTGATCGGTGTCAGAGGATGGGGAAACCCACTTCAAAGGATGAAATGCCCATGCAACCTCAACTGACCTTTGAGCCATTTGAGAAGTGGGGCATGGACTTTGTGGGGCCTATCAACCCCCCTTCAAAGCAGAAGAAATATATCATTATGTGCACTGACTACCTGAAAAAGTGGGCAAAGAGAAAAGCAATCAAAGCAGCGACAGAGGAAAAATTAGCTGAGTTTTTGAGAGAAAACATATTCTACAAGTTCGGGTATCTCAGAGAGTTGGTCACATACCAAGGCAGTCAGTTCACTTCCAACCTGATTGAAGACATGCTCACACATCATAAGATCAAGCAGAGGACTTCCGCCCCTTACCATCCACAAGCCAATGGGCAAGTCGAGGTCACTAACAGAGCATTGGAAGGAATCCTAACCAAGGTAGTGAGAAGCAGCAGAAAAGACTAGGAGAACAGATTAGTTGAGGCCACTTGGGCCTACAACACAACATGGAAGACCACCACCAGGTTCACACCCTATGAACTGGTCTATGGTAAGAAGGCTTTGCTGTCAATAGAGTTTGAATTCAATACCCTAAGGATAGCAGCTCAGCTGGACCTAGACAGCAGCCAAGGATAGAAGGAGAGATTACTTCAGCTCAATGGATTAGATGAATACAGATTGCAAGCCCTTCCCCATACAGAGGTAGTTTATCTTCAGAGAAAGATATGGCATGACAGAAATATCAGGGAGAAGCAATTCCAAGAGAGAGATTGGGCACTACTCTATGATTCAAGATACAAGGATTTCAAAGGTAAGCTGAGGACAAGATGGCTAGGACCGTACACCATGTAGAAATGCAATGACAATGGTTCAGTTCTGATCAGAACCATTGATGATGAAGCCATCCCCATGCTTGTCACTGGACATCGATTGAAAGTCTACAAGAAACCCCTCTCCAAGTGAGAGTTTATTGAAGATTTGAATAAAACAGTGATGGTAGTGGAGCATGTCTTAGCTTTCACTTCACCCACTCACTGCAAAAAAGAAAAAAAAAAAGAAAAAAAAAAGAGAGGCTCAAGTGAAAACCTCCATGAGGCGCTTGAGTCCCATCATTGGGTTCAAAGCCTCTTCTGGGGTGGCCTAGTGATGTCAAAAGAAAAAGAGGAAAAAATAATATCCCTGGGTGAAAACCTCTCTTGGAGGTGCCCAGGGAAGGCAATTAAGGTGAAAACCTCTCTGAGGCACCCTAGTTGTTTTCAAAAAAAAAAAAAAAAAAGATAAAGAAAAAATAGATTTTTATGGCATTATAGGTTTGCGGGAGGACTACAGGGAGCAGAAGAAGGTGCCAAGGGACCTTGACATTCACACCAACATCCATCTCATCTTCTCCACACCTTCCTCCATCATTTTTTGCATCTCTCTCACCCCATTGTACCTTTTTCTTTCAAAACTATGTTTTCTACAGTATGCTCTGTGTTTTCTATAGGAGGCTCCTGTAGGAATTACAGAGAACCAAAAGTGTCTACAAGAGGCAGTTTGAGGGAAAAAAAAAGCTTCATGAGGAACCTATAATCCCTCCTACCATCTTCAAACCTCCTTGCCATCATTTCCAAGCCTTCATCACACTCCAAGCATCATTATTATTTTTTTCCTCTCCAAGAAAAAACACAGAAAAACAGTTTTTCACTTTTGAAAAAAAAACAAAAATAAGAGGAAAAGGAACCAATAACCATACCTGAAGCTTACTTATTATCCCTCCATCGTTCATCTCCACATCTGGCATCATTTTCAAGCTCCAAGCACAGGGAGAAGCTGAAGTTTCAAGGGGAGAAGTAGCGACAGGAGCTCCTATAGGAATTCCTGTAGCAGCTGATCCCATAGAAGTCCAGCACCAACAATAAGAGAGTGCACATCTGTAGGTTGAAAAGGCACATGCGGCTCAACTCCAGCAAAAGAAGAACCTGCAAAAGCATAACACATACATAAGCAAGCAGAGACAACATGCATGAAGGAAAATGAAGGCATGCAACAGAGAAAGCCACAACACCTCACAACAAATACACTCTCACCACAGGTAAGTAACTAAATCACTCCTCTATCAGAATTTGTGTAATTAGAAATCATACGAAGGCAACGAGATGGTTGGAATCGAAAGGTGGCCAGTTAACTTGGCCACCTTCATTTAGTTGACTCCACTCACCCAAGATGTCACCCACACGTGCGCACAATCAACTCAAGCATACGATGCCAAGGACAGGTAGTGGGAGACAGAGTTAACTCTAATGCAATAATGAGGGATGATTACGAGGAGGGTCCATGATGACCAAGCAGGTGGGGACCAACAGTCATAATTCGGGCAACGTACACCTTGCCAGCTCAACACTCGTAACCGAAAATATCCATAAAAGGTAATGAGCACTCCTCCCCGCACATTCTCACCACCTTTTCTTCAGTGTTTTCCTCATAACTCAGCCACAGTAGCCTTCTCGTGCCCCCACAGCCTCGTAATCACCATCCTCCATCGATTTCCTCCATATTCTTGCTCTCGACATTTTCTACAGGATAGGAAATCTACAGGAGGGACAACAGACTTCTACAAGAGGAGCAGTGAGTCATTTTGAAGGGAGAAAACATGATTTTTGGCACGAATTTCAGTCTAAAGAGGTAGGGTTCATGAATGCCCTCTGATTATATATCAAAATGTGAAAGAGTGGTCTCAAATTGAAGATAAACCGAGGCTTTAAGAGGATAGAAAATACATTAAAAAAAATTATGTTTGTAAAAAAAAAACACAGTCTCCTCTGTTTCTTTGTTTTTCTCAAAATTCTTTGTCTCCACCTCCATATTTGGTTTTTCAAAAGAAGCACAGGCAGTATGACAAGGGGTTTTGTGAGGAAAGAGCCCACTAACTCCACTAGACTCCATGCACATCCTCAAGTGGTGGACATATTTACAAGGGCAAACTGGATGAATTTCTTTGAGAAGTTTAGAGGGTTTGATGAAGAAATTGCCCAAGAATTTGCTCTCTCTCTGGTCCCTCACACATGAACTCATGATACTGTAACCATTAGAGATCTCTCCATTAGAATAACCCCTGAATTCATCAGTAGGGTCACTACCCTTCCTCTTGGGCTGCCTTGGAGTAAAGGTGAGAAACCAATTGGCCAAGCTGCCAAGAAGAACTTGGAGTAAAGATGAGAAACGAATTGGCCAGACTACCAAGAAGAAATTTCTCCAAGATAATGAAACCACTGTTGAAGACAAAAATGGAATTAGGAAGGCTAGTATATATATCCCTGGGATGAGGTTAGGTACCAAGCAATAAAATACATTTCCTATGAGGGGAGGCACAACATTGTTTATGGATATCATTTATGAATCCTCCATGACCTGAGATATGGCATGGATACCCCAGCATCTCAAAAGATCAGTATCCCTTACTTTCTCCTTCAGTCCCTCATTGACTCCAACACCAAGGTACAAGCAGGAAATTCATCGCAACTAGCTCACCATGGCCTAATCAAAATCCTAGTAGAAGCAGCGCTCCATAACCTTACACTCCCTATAGCATGGGAAGTTTTCAAAAACATGATAGCTGAGGATGACATCAAGGCATTAACCTATGATGTCAGTCCTGTTGTCAATGAGGAGGGAGAATAGTAAGGAGGAGAAGATGAAGCCAGTGGTGGCATAACAGAGTGAGAGAAGGAGGAGGAAAGAAAAGAAATAGAGGAGGAGAGATTTCAAGAGACAGAGCAGGAGGAAGAAAAAGAGACAAAAGAGAGAGAAAAGGAGGCAGAGAAGGCAGAGAAAAGAGAAGAGTCCCCTGAAGCTTGGGAAAGAGAAACAGTAGCTGCCCTCACTGCCCTCAGTACACCAGTCAAGCCAAAGTAGAAGAGGAAAAGAAAAACCTCCATGTATTTTAGGGCATGGAAGAGTACAAGAATTAAAGCAGGTAAACCTCAGCCCTCATCAAATATTCCTATTACCATTGAAGACTCACCATCTGCCAAAGTGAAGGAATCTCCTTCCAAGACACCTATAACCTATGAAGGGGGACTCCAAGATCTTCTACATAGAAGGGAAAGGCAGTTCTACAAGACCCCAAACCAGACCTACAAGAGGCTGAAACAATCCTACAGGAGACATTGTCCAAACTACAGGAAACCCAAAAGCTTGAGGGAAGGATAGGAGGACATCTAGAGGTGAAAAAGGAAGCACAAGAGCTACAAGAACCTGACCCCCAGCCTAATCTTGCCTCCTACTACAATCTGCTTGAGGGAGGTAAGATAATCCCACAGAAATTTTCAATTCCACTGTTTTTGGAATTGGAGAAAGAGAAAGTAAGAACACATAGGTGGATGTAGATAGCCAAGTCCAAAGGAGTTGAGGACATTGGCCATATGGAAAACAAACTTAGGGAAATGGGCAAGGAAATGAGTGCTCTCAGAGATATAGAAGCCATCATAAGAAGCCACCTTGAGAATGAGAATGAAATACTAAGGAGGCAATTGCAGGAGAAAGAGACTCATTTGGAATACATGGCTAACTTATCCATGGAAGCATTACAATGCAGAACACCAGCCAAATCTTATGGCCTCTACCTGAAGGATCAATGGCTTCAATTCCAAATAAAGACTTTAGCACAAAGAGGCACAATGCCTTTCCAAGACTACAGGTAGTTCATGGATTTGTGTGACCAGAGTACCTCAAAGGATAAAGCAAAGATGACAAAATTCTACCTACACAACATGGCCCTCATAGACATGAATGTGTGGGACCCCAATGCCAAGCTAGGGGATCTGCAACTAATGGCCATGGCATCATGGATGAACCATGAAGAATTAAGGGCAGCAAAAATGAAAAGAATGATGACAAAAGAGCAGAATGAACCATTAATGATAAGAGTTGAGCCATTAGATCCTATGGCACTCGTCAGCACACACAACCTGCTTTCCAATGACCCTCAGATTGCCCCTAAATATCTAGCCAATCAAGAACAAGCCATTGCACACTTTGAAGATATGTTTAGGCTACTTGGGGAGGACTTTGTGCATGCATGCATGAGAAGATGGAACACCCTACCCCACAGTTTGCAAATCAGGGAATACCATTCCCCCATGAGCCTGAGGGAGGCATTGAAAATAATGCCAATGTACAAGCGCTCCATGCAAAGGCTGAAGGTCAACTGGATTGGCCTCAAACTGAGTCCTCCACTCCTATTAGGCATGCTGGAAGGCAGAAGGGAAGAAGAAGAGAAGGAGCAGTGGAAGTGTTATACGGGAATAATGTCCACACCGATGCTGCTATTCCCACTAGAATGTGTGGCTATATTAGAAACAAACAATCAAAGTCTACTATTAATTCCTTTTATGAAAATAGATGAGAGGAGAACCAAGAGGGCCAACCTGAGTCTTGCGCTCGATTCCTTCTCCTTCTTGATAGAGTTTTGCTGCCTGCTCTTTGTCTGCTCAGCTTCAAAAAGACCTGCAGAATCACAACAACATACTACTATGCAAGAAACAAGGATCTAAATTCACAAATAATGTAGGATAAGATGTACATTAACCATATACAAGCATATATAAACAAGTACACCAAGATATGGATGGAAACAATAATAGCTTTATTCAGATAAAATTAGCAAGAGGATTACGACCATGAGCAGCTCTGACCCAGCATCATCCTCTAGCTAAGAAGCCCTTCTTTCACCTCAAGCAAAGCAAAATCACCCACCACTGTGAATGTACACAAGAATACTGACAGCACTTCTCTATAGATTACAAAATTCCAGCCTCTGGATCTCTGTGATGAGGGATCCATATATAGATGATTACAGAGAGGTGAGTCATCTTTTGGGATCTTGATTAGTGTCTTCTCTCTGATAGTTCCTGCTTCCACTTGGAGAATGAAGATCTCTTACTCATCCCTGGTCGAAAATGGAGTGGCAAGTGTCAGAGGGGAAGCTTCTGGAAGATTCCATGATCTTCCACCTCGCATTTTGGTCCCTGCCATTTGTCCATTCCCGACCATCGCACCCTACAGAGGAGCAAAACAGTATGCATCGCACCTTGTGCATTGGGAAGGTGATATGCATCGCACCCTCTGCATGGAGCTTTCAGTATGGTCCAATTTTGACCATTTATGAGTAGTTTTCAGTGGAGAACTTCTGGGAGATGATGTAATCAGTTGACCTTGTTCCTTTAGGCAGTGAAGCAACCCTTTTAGGGACTTAACAACCCTCAGTTTATGGACATTTTTGATTGGGCTTGAAGTGCCCAAAAATGTCTATAACATTTGCCCCCTAAAGCATGAGGTCGTTAATCGTTTTTGACGTCGGGTGAAATGCTTTACTATGAGGATTTGAAGTTTTTCTGAGTTGGGAGGTGACCTGTAATAAGATACAATACAATACATTATATGACAACATTTTTTCATGATCTAGCTAAGGCGGGCATTCCCATGCTCAACTTTATAAACTCATTTTCATGTACATAGGACAAACGATCCTCTGTGTGACAGACTGATGATATGGACACATCATCCTTTGATTTGGATGATCATATGTTCGGCAATGATGTACACTGGATGTTTTTATATTCCTAAATATATCACAACTCGGATGGATGAAACTAGATCCGGGGTCTTCAAACTCGACCAATCTTCACTCGGAGTACAAGTCGATCCATGTGAAAAATGTTTTGAAGTCGAACATGGAAAGACATCGCCTGATTACCAGCCAATGATGTAAGCTATTAACAGGTGTGAGAGGAATCGCCAATAATAACAATGACCCTCAAGGTACTACAATACAATCTACGTGGTGTGAAAAAGGGAATTGGTGTCGGACACCACGCAAAATCTCTCGGTCGAAGGTCATTGATGTAAACCTGTCGCCGAAAGTGAGAAACTTGCCATTGAGGCATGCAAGCTTCAAAGTACTGAAAGGGTTGTTCCTAAGTCAACTTCTTGGATAATGAGCTGATGTCGACAAGAAGCGACCCATCGCAGGAGGGCCTTAATGAATCCCACATCAACAACACGGAATGAAGCAAATGATTTTGGAGGTGAAAACAAACTGACGATATGGGGGTTCAGGGTGGCAGTCATGAAGGAATGAAGCATGAATGAATTACAGTGGGTGAGACTCAGGTGAATTGTCTGAATGACTTCTCTTGAACATATCGGCGACAATGATGATGGATTGGTAGCGTTAACCCCAGAGATGGATGGTGTGACGGACTAGTGGTAAGGACCAGTGAATGGAACAACCCAACTCGACATGGATGCGGAAGGAAAGTGTCATGTTCAAGAGTGACTTGCTACCAATAAAGTTTCTTCTTGTTTTCTTCCCAATTTTCCCCAGTCATTGCTGACCAGTACCTCTTTATTTTTGTCAAGCTTGAGGAGGATAACATATGCTTGTTCTATAATCCGGCCTTCGGGCGAACCTGTCGCTATATTTTAGCGAGCCTAGTGACAGTGAAACTCGTTCTCGTCCTGTTGGATGAGTTTGTTGCTATTAGTTTTAACGAGTTTAACGACAAATATAACTCGGTCTCTTTCAAATTTAGAGAGTTTGAAAAAAATGGAAAGAAGACTCCGAAGATTCTTTTTCGTTGTATAATCCCTTAAGTCTGAAAAAGCGTAAAATAATACAAAAGGGATGAATTTTTGATAGTTTTAACGAG
>APFE030109200.1:0-26458 GCA_000404065.3 Pinus taeda | reverse complement strand
GCCCCGAGAAATTTTTTTTAGACCCTATATTAGGTTGGGCGAACCTACCTATGGTTTTCGGTCCATGGTTTTGGGCGCGATGGTTTTTCGGTCCATGGTATTGGATGCTTCGGCATGTATAAATATGTATTGTAACATTGAAAGGAATATAATGAAAAATCAAGCTGGTAGTCTCGGTTTTTGAGATCCAGTGGGAAATCTCTGTGTATATGTGTTTACGCTCTCGCATTTTTATTTTTCCTGTGATTTAGAATTCGTATGCAGGTAATTTCTGTTCGGGGTTAAAACCTACAGTACAACCTCTCCTAACAATATTGTACGAGATCTCTTGGCAATCTCAACCTCTTTGTCTGCAGAATAACTCTGGGAGAATTCCTCCTCCAAATCTCAGAAACTAGAAGAATATTGATGAAAGAAAACTCTGAAAATATTTGTTGTGTCAACTACTATTTAAACACTCACTGGTGTTAATCCTCATGCTATCACTATGCCCTATCCACTGCAACAAATTGATATTCAAGATTATCCTTTGATTTCCTTTATAATCTCTCATTGAGAAATCAATGGCCAAGATCTAGATCTGAAATGATCTAATCGACAGATAAGATCACTTAGAAACTTTACTAGAAGTATATAGAGGAAAATCAACCATGTCTGAATAATTACTAATTAATTAATCTATTTCTCTAAGTTAAAAATTAGGAAAATAATTAAAACTGATTATTAATTTAGTTAAGACATTTTCACTTTATAAAATAAACTTTTCTTGGAAATATTTTATGCTCTTGTGTTCGTAGCCTCATTGACACCTCCTAAGGCTAGAATACCTATCCTAGCTACATCAAAAAATACTCTGTCTTAGCAAGGAAGGTGTTCTCCATTCAACACCATCGTGCTCTGTGCTCACATCTGGAACACCTATCTCCTTGAGTACCCCATGACCCATTTCACTATGCCACAACTCTCTCGAATTTCTTTTGTAAGCGATGAGTGAAAACTCATCCTTCATCCGACTAGAAATCGCATTTGCAGTTTCCACTATTTGCTTCTCACCCTTCTTGTCACCTTTATTCTTGTGCGGGAAATTATTGCGTGTATGGCCAAACCCATGAAAACCATATCACTTGATCTTCAACATGTCCTTCTTATGTTCCTCCTTGGATTTTGTTATGAAACCAGCTCACAAAAAGATAGAAAAGAGAGATCAACGCCTTAGAATTCAGCCTCTTTGAGGGGGAAACCTCCTTTACATTACACAAATGAACACTTCTTTGATGATTCAAATGACAAAACCTCCTTTCTATATATAGGAGTCTAAGGTCACAATATAACCCAACTGACCTAACAATAATAATACAAAGCCACAAAAATAACAATAGAGGGATTCTATGGGGCACAGTAATAAAAATACGGGGACAATAGGGGCACAACAATATTAATAAGGGATACAACTACAATAGTAATGGGGTAATCAATAGTATTATAGGGACCTAACAGAGTTGGACCCTTTGCTGGATCCATTCTTTCTCCCTTATGCTCAGAACTACTGCTAGTACTACCATTTCATTTCATGAGGCTCAGTCAAAGTTCCTCTTGTGTGAAGTCATTCCACAAGTGTTCCCAAATAGGAAAATAAAATCTTCCACTAACCTCTTGCACGAAAACATCCCACAACTTTTTAAAACCATTCAAAGTTGTTCTCACAAGCTCTTCGTCCTCAACATTCTATCCAATGGCTGCTAGTTCATCTTTGATTGTCCTGATGTGGGTGAGATAATTGACAATGTTTTCTTCATTATTTTCCCTGGTGCTTCTGAGCTTCTCTCTTAGGATAATTTTCTGATTCATATTTTTATCTTGGAAAAGTTTATTGATGGCATCTCACATCTTCTTGGTTGTATCTTCTTTCACCAAATGTGGAACAATGTGGTCCTTGGCCCCATCTAGAATAATACGCCTCGCCTTGGAATCATATTTCTGGTACTCATGCAACATGATAGGATATGTTGGTACAATAATATGTTTCATAGAAAATTCCCTCAGTCCATGCTCTTATAAAATAAGAAGTAATGGAATTCTCGAGACAACAAAGTTAGATGCACCATCCAACCTATCTTGATCCCTCAATTCCGCTGAAACCATTGTTAAAGCCCTCGAGAGAAAATAAAAATAATCTCTTCTACTAGCTAACAAAAGTACCTAGAAAAACTCACGGTCTCCCTCTGCAAGTGATCTCGCATGTTTCTAGCAATTATGTTGGCTATCCTACAAATCACTTTCCCGATAATTCACACTTCCTGTAATTACATGAATCCTTCCTTTCCTGCAATTCACCTTTCTTGTAATCCACCTACAGGAATTCACACTTCCCGTAATCACATGGATTTCCTACAATTCACACTTGCAACTGAAAACTCAATTAAGCTATTCACACTACCTCTAGAAATGTGCTCTGGAAATTCGCACTGCTGAACTCGACCTCCTTTTTGCGTAAAATAATACTTGTAAAACTCCTCCAAGTAATTCTGGAAATCGATTTGGGTATTAAACCTTTAGTTTTCTCTTCCAAATACTTGTGCTGATCTACTCCAATAAATCCCTACGCTTTATATCTTCTTTGATACCATGTGAAAATTCTATTTGCATTTAATCTATTTATAATTCTCCTATCTTTAAACATATTGTTTGTCCCAACAAATGATTTATTGCAAATAATGAATAAAACACAACTTTAAATTTCACCAATTAAATAAACTACATAAACTTTGGGAAGAAAACCAATCACAAAATGGACACAATATTTTTGGACAAAACGTCCTTGGAAAAACCCTGAAGGGAAAACTAATTCTTCAGATTTGAGGGTTTTATTATTAATCTTCAGCAAATTCTACAGTTGATAAATATTACAATTTCTTTCGAAACCATGGCACAACTTCAACAAAATATTTCTTCACCTCCACAGATCAATATGACCACTGGAAGGCTTACAACCTCCCTCTGCAACTTGACATGACCTTTCCTGCAACTCACACTATTATTCCAACAATTTGTTGCAAATTCATGCAATCCATCCTTTTAGGCAATCACACAGATTTCTTGCAATTCACTATGCAATTGGAAATATTGATATACTAAATTGGCAACTCGTATGGCCTCTCTTGGCAATCTTGTACAACCTCTCCTCGGAATATCAACCTCTCTGCCTACGAAATAATTCTAGGAGAATTCCTCCTTCGAATATCGAAAACTGGAAGATTACTAACGAAATAAAAGTCCGGAAATATTTACCGCTGTTGAAACCCCCACTGGTGTCAATTCTCACGCTATCACTGCACCCTTTTCACTACAATGAATTGATCTCCAAGACTGTCCATTGATTTCCTTTATAATCTCATATTAAGAAATCAATGGCTAAGATCTACATTTGAAATGATCTAATCAATGACTAAAATCACTTAAAAACTTTACTAGAAGTCTCTTGACCTTGTCTCAATTACTACTAATTAATTGATTTATTTCTCTAAATTAAAACTTAGAAAAAAATTAAAACTGATTAATTAATTTAAACATTTTATAAAATTGGCTTAAACATTTTTAAACTTATGTTCTTAATCTAATTAACACCTCCTAAAGCTAAAACACATATCCGAGCTACATCAACCACCATACATACTATGCCATCCAGTGAATTTGAAAGACCCAAGAGTTTATACAACATAAAATGCCCATCCAAGTCACAAACCCATGTGATAAATCACTAATATCAATGAATTAGATTACTTTGCATTTGGTCTTAATGGATATTAATGGATATCAATGTTGTAGCATACTTGAGGTTAATGACATTAATGCTTATTATCAATATACCATATGTATTTTAACATCATAAAAACACAACAAATAATTAACTACAATGATTGTGCATTTTATATACCATCATTAATATTTCTTTTTATTATAATCTTATTTTAAAATTATAAAAATGCTTTGTTATTGATTTTAACATTTAATTTAAGAAAGAATGCAAGCATATTTAGTTCACTCTAATAGGTTAGGGCATTAAAAAATTTGTGTAGAAATTTACTTTTTCTCCTATACGTTAATTATGAGGAGGAAAAATGTGTTTGAAGATGTATTTTTTTATTAAATTTATTTAGTCAAAAGTATTTGTAGAGTATATGGGTTTGTTAAAAACAAACCTAACAAAGTGGAATTTAAATGAAGATGAGAAGGGTTACAACTATTTAAGTTATTTCAAATTAATATTTATTTTCAAACTATATATGTTTAGTTATTTAGTTATTTAGGATTAACAATGAAGTATTTTAATATTATTTTTAAATAAAAATTAAGCATAGGTCATATATATGTTTTGTGTCATTTTCATGTTGAGCATGAATTACATGTTTATAGGAAAATGTAAAACGTTTATTTTTGTTAAATGAATTTTGCAATAACGCTGAAGATTGAAAAAATATTATCTATAGAATATTGATTTAAAAATTAATATAAAAATTGGTATTTTGATTGTTATTAGTGTAAATTTGTTTTAACATTTATTTTCATTACTGTTAGTGTATATTTATTTAATTCGTTTTGCTCTTATCATTTTATGTTGTATTAGAATAATGAAGTTTTAGATTATTTGTTTTTCTATATTATAGATCTCAATATTATTTCATTTTGATTTATTGGCATTGCAAATGTGATGCATCTCATCTCATGAACATAGAAGCTTCATTTCGTTATTAAAACACTTAATTTGAAATTCATTTTCTTTTAACAAAGTGAAACACTAAACTCTATATTTAACAACAATATAAACTAAAATTTGACTATAATATAAAATAAAAGTAGAATCAATATTGCATATACATGATTTATTTATTACCCATTCAACTAATGGAGTCACACGGAAAAATAAAGGAAGAAAACATTCCATAGAAAAATAATTTTGAATATTTATTTATAATGAAGTGAGATCCAACAAATCAATATTTAAAGAGAATTCATCATCCAACAATAGGAATTTGATATGGATTCCAATCCCAAGCTAGACCATGGTACCACTAGGGTGAAGAAAGTTCTAGTGTGGTTCTAGTTTCACGTAGCCCAATCCATTGCTTTCATGACATAATCAATATGATAATCACTACACATTCTAGGCCCTTGTCCAACGATTAATTAATGATGTCACTCTTTTCCATTGTGCTACACAACACCAAGAAGATATTTCATTTCTCTATTCAGAAATGTCTAAAGTATCTTTTTCTCTAAAAATTCTCTTTAGAACAAGCAAAAAGTGTCCAAATGGTTGGTTACCTTCAATGGATGCCTTGGGGGAGAAACATTTGGCCCCAAACAATGCACAAGTAATAATAACATGATTATAGGTATAATACATTTATTTAAATGGTTATGGACACTCAACCCATGATTTTTCCCTTAAAACAATCCCATTTGCTCTCATGTTCTCAACAATGAGTCCCTAACTTCAATAGGCTCTTACTAATGACAATTTTACGAGAATATCTTGCCATTTGCAAGCATAAACAACCAAAGTTTCACACCATTTCCTTCATAAACCAAAGGGGAGAGTTCCTTGTTATTTGTAAGCATAAACAACCAAGGTTTCACACCATTTCCTTCATAAACCAAAAGGGGGGAATGTTAATGGGAGAATGGAAGAATGATCCATGAGCAATGGTGAATATTTTTTTTCTAAAGAATTGACACAAGACATACTTTTCTTGCATGACGAGTGCATCCTTCCTAAGAAGCATAGAAAAATGTCAAAAGGTGAATCCATAAAGATGAATAACAAATTTGTAGATTGTTGTGGGAATGTGGAGTGGAGGTTTCTTGATCTTAAAAAAAAAAATTGTTTCCTTCAAAACTATGTTATTAACATTTAACAAAATTATATTAGCAAAAATTTAAAATTAATTTTCATAATATTTCAATCATTTTTTAAAATGCTTATTTTTACCAAAATATTTAATTCCAAGTGTGTGTGTCCAAAATATTTTTTCTACTAAGACCGTGTTTGTGATAATATTTTTGTAAACAAATGTTTAGCAAAAATAATGCTATATTTGAGTTGGTGGAGTCATCTCTTACTTTTTTGCAATTGCTTATGGGTTTTTCCATGCCATTTTGTATGTGTTTTTTCTTCATTATTTTGGTCCATCCCTGCCACTCATGCATATGGTTCTTTGTCTTAGTGGAACAAGTGTTTATGTAGGTGATATGGAGAAAAAACTTTGTCTTAGTGGAACAAGTTACTGGAATTTGTCAATTATGAATACAATTCTTTCCCAATGTTTATGTTCGACAATATTTTAGAGAAGGGCCTTTTTCTTTCCAATTTTAATGGCTAGTATTTGGGAGCCTCACATGTTGCTTTCATTTGCTTTGAATTATGGATGAAATTGGGTATGTGTAAATTTGTTCAACTCAACTCACTTAATCAAGTTTGTTCAACCTAGTGCATTGCTTGCTTAAAGGTCCTTTTAACTTGATTAAGCTCACTTGCTTTAGAGGCGTCTTCTTCACTGGGCTCAACTCACATGCTTGGTATGTTATTCATCTAGCTAGCATTACAATTCATGTTGGTGTTTCAAGAATATATTCGAAGCTCAACATGATATTTGTTGATATTTAAACATTAAACACAATTGTTAAAAAAATTGAATAGAAAATAGAAACTTAACTTTATCTTCTCATCTAAAAAAATATTATCTATAAATAAGCAATTCTCAATAACTGCAAATTGTATTTATTAGTTTATGCTTGTTTTCTTCATAATAATTAGCCTATTTAAACAATAACATAGCTTGAGTTCATGAGATCAAACCATTTGAACTAACTTTAAGATCATCTTGGAAACTCTCGTCATGTTGGAATTTTGTTAACCTACATATATTTTCTAAAGTAAATGATTAACAATTCTCTTAAAGCAACACTAATCATATGCGACCACTACAATATAAATATAAATTTATGACTTGCAAAGTTGCATATATTTTTCTAAGATATATGATTAAGAATTCTATTAAAACAACACTAATCACAAGAAACCTTTACAATATAAGCATAAATTTTTGACTTGCAAAGCTACTTTGGAAACAACGCACCCTCTTTATGGATTAGCAATGGTAACAAATTGGTATTAACCTTTTACATATAACAAGAAATAAGAAAAGTGTAATGGTTCTTAATATATCTAGCTATACACTATGTAAAGGCATACAAGTTCTCATATTCGAAACTTTTTTTTTAATGTTCAAGCAATAATTATGATAATGTAAAGATATTTTTGTTCTAGCATTCAACAACATTCTCAATTTAGACCTAATTTTTGGTGAACTTAAGAGTAGAGCTGAGCTTAATAATTTAAAATTCAGAATACTCCAAGATGATTTTTGTTTTGTGGTTGTCAAATTTTGCATTTGCTACATATCATTAAACTTAGCTAAATAACTAGAAATCATATCATTAAACTTAGCTAAATAACTAGAAATCATAGTAGGAAGTTTTATTGTTATGTTATTGGAGAGTAAACATTGTTATAATGGAAAAATAAAGACAATTGTTACGTACTATTTGTTAAATTGTCATTAGCTACGGTAATGACAATGTTTAGAACAAGCATAAATCATAGCATAAAATCTCAACTTCATTGAATTTCAAATAATAAGGAAAAATCTAAATAGAAACTATGAATTTTGATTTTGAAAATGTTAATGTTATCCTTCTTAAAATGAAAATTTAGAATATGAAAGTGACAATATTGGTTTTGAAAAGTGTGATTTTCTATTCTAAAAGCACGAATTTTGAATCTAAAAAACACTAATTTTGATTTCAAAAGTGTGGATTTGGATTCCAAAAGTATAAATTTTGACTTTGAAATTATAGATTTTGATTTCAAAAGTGAAAATCTCAATTTTGTAGCTATGAATTTCAATTGAAAACATGTCAATAATAATTATTTCAATTAAATTTATGAATTTCAATTCAAAAATGTTAATTTTATTGTTGTTCAACACCTCTTTTACATATGAGATTACAAATAGATGATTTACTCTTTCTTTTTTTTTTTTCCTTCTTGTGATACATACCTAATAATGTTGGCCTATGCCACTTTCTTTTTTAACTATTATTATATACAATTTACTACTTTTCTATTTTTTTACACATACCTAATAATGTTAGCCGACCTCACTTTCTTTTTTAAATATTATTTAGGTAAGGATTTTTATCAGAAACCTTAAATTTTGAGAGTACATTCTCACTTCTAGATTCCTCCCTAGGCATTTGTTATCCCCCGCTTCTTCTCTTCTATTTTTTACATTGAATTTGCTAAATACTTGTGTAAACCATTAATATCTTTTTCTTTGAATAAGAATTTGTGAATTTAATTTCGAAATCATTTTATTTTTGTATGTGTTAATGCATAATATGACTATGGTATATATTGTTAAATACATCAATATTAAAAAAATGAAACAAAATAATATAAAACAAACGATGATGACAAACGTTGCACTATAGTGTTGTAATTTTTCAAATCTAGCTTGGCAATATACAAAAGGCTTACATATAAACAAAATATGAAGTATATGAGCCAATGCTTTTTAACTTCACTTTAATTACAAACACTTTTTATTATAAAAAGTTTATTCACTAACCCCAATCTCAAGCAAGGAGAAAAGAGAGAAATTGATATTCAATAGTTTTACCTAAAACAATAATTAATTAAAATAATTAAGCCTACTATATAAAAATCAAATCAAGATATGTCTTAAATGAATTTTTTAAATGATGGAATTTATATGACATAATAAAGGAATACACAAATTATGAAATAACAATTTGGAGAAACAATTTAAATGTGTACAATAAAACTCAACACTATTTATGTATAAAATAATAGAATAGTTAAAACAATCACTTGGATATTGAATCTTTTAACTTTTATTAATATCTACTTTTATCAATATCTACAAATAGAATGGAAATTCAAACTATGAGTGGTTTGATTATACAACTATATTTACAAGTAGATAAAACCAAATAAAACCAAATTGAATTAAGAACTACTTGGTTATAGAATGGAAATTCAAACTATGAGTTGTTTGATTATACAAATACAACCAAATTGAATTAAGAAATACATGGTTATAGAAGAGAAATTCAAACTATGAGTTGTTTGATTGTACAACTATATTTACAAATAAAACCAAATTGAATTAAGAACTACTTGGTTATATAATGATGTTTACAAATGAAATCAAAGTAAATCATGAATTGTTTTCTTGTTTAGATGTAGTGTTTTTAACACAATCAAAATATCCAATGTGACATTCAAGGTTCAAAACCACAACTATAGTTCTTTCTCTATTACTATTTCTTATAAATCTTATATGTTTCACATAATTTGTTAGACTATCCAAAGCTAGAAAGATGTAACTAACCAAACAACCATACTAAATTAATTTTCATATTCCATTGTTACATAATTTGTTAGACTATCTAAAGCTAAAAATATGTAACTAACCAAACAACTATACTAAATTAATTTGCATATTCCATTGTTCAATACAAAAAAGATTTGAATTTTGTAAGCTTGGATTTACCTTCCACTCACAATAATGATCTAGAAGATAAATTGCATATCATTTATGCCTCTTAACCTGTCCTTAGTAGTTGCAACAACTTTTTGCTCAAAATAACCAATGTATAAGTCAAATTGCATATCATTTATGCATATGAACATATCTTCAATAGGTATAACAACATTTGGAGCCTTTATAATAAAAACTTAATATGGTTTCAATAGATACAAGTTCAATAATTATTGTCTAATATAAACTTCAATAAGCATAAGTTCAATAAACATAACCCAACATAAAAATAATCCACCTATAAAAATGTACAAATTTAAAATGGAACATTATGCTTATTTATTTGCAATAGATGAAGCACTCAAATTCGTCATGCTTCAATTAATACTTATAAGTAATGGAAACAAAAATATGAATTTTATGGTTAACCTAATGTTATGTCCTTATAATCCAATATTAACGATTTTCATTGATTGTTAATTCAGCATAACTAGCCTTGAAAACAAGTGATAATGCAGTAAGGTTCTTAGAAATGCGAGATAATGATGAACCCTAAAAAATAAGCTTGTTTTGCAGTAACCCGTGATATAATCTTTGAGCTTCATTTCCATGTTTGATTCTCAATTACATCATTGGTTATGAGAGTTTGGTCACCCATTCACGAAAAATACAAGTCCTATGTTTAAATAATTTGATTATGCTAAATAAGTTAAAAAAGTTCAAAATATAAAGGTAAAGACTTTTCCAATAATAAATCTTTGTATATATATTTGATTTTCTTGGTTTACACTTCACTTTAATTTCAAAATAGTTAATGTGGGCACACTCAAACAAAAATGTTTCATTATATTCTAAAAAAATTGAAAATATAAATGCATTCATTAGTTAATTTCTCTAATTAAAATAGATAAAATATCATATAATGTACAACCCCATAATCCACATTCCTAAATATATAAATAACCTTCTCTCCAATATTATTTAACAGATATCTAATACTTTGTTTTGGAATACATAACCTTTTTCTTTATCCCAAATCTAATAAGGTTGATATCAAAATCTCCTCATATTCCCCTCTCATTTTTTTTAAGATATACCCATAATAATGTATGACTAAAAAAATTTAAAACTAATAAGGTTGATATCAAAATCTCCTAATATTCCCCTCTCATTTTTTTTAAGATATACCCATAATAATGTATGACTAAAAAAATTTAAAAAAATTTCAATTAAATATGTGACAATGCATACCAAACTCCAAAATATATTTTCTTACAAAACCATGTGACACAACTTTAAGAGGACCAAATATGATTTTCTATGTATATTAGATGGAGGCAAAAGCAAGAATATCTAGTTTTTTTATTTTACCAACTATCCTTAACACGGATAACAATACAAGTATCCTGTAGTTGATATTTTCTATCACAAGTTAATAAGGTAAGGTGGAAGGAATTAATAATCCATATCGATACTAATCAGTTTTCATATCTACATGGCATCTTGGTAAATGTAGGTTGCAAGTGCCTACATCAATTACATGATTATATTCTTCTTAACCTCATATAGGAGTATTAAATGTTGAAGTAGCAAGGCATTGTTAAGTAATATTTATGATATATATTTAAAACTTTATTCTTTAACTGTAGGTAGGATTTAATATATTAATGTGTATATATTTGCTAATACCTGATTATTAGGCCCACAATTATGAAAATGTATGTGTATCTTGTATTAATAAAAACACTTTATCTATCAAAAGAAATTTGTTCAATGCACTAGATCTATTCAATTGATTATTTTATATTTTTACTTCAACGCAGAGATGTTTTAGACATTAAAGTGGCCTCGTTATCAAGCAAACAAAATACAAAATAGGAATTAATTTACAAATAATCACTAGTTAAATAAATTAACTACTGGAAATATGTTGCATGGATTTGGAAATATATTTAAAACTTTATTCTTTAACTGTAGGTAGGATTTAATATATTAATGTGTATATATTTGCTAATACCTGATTATTAGGCCCACAATTATGAAAATGTATGTGTATCTTGTATTAATAAAAACACTTTATCTATCAAAAGAAATTTGTTCAATGCACTAGATCTATTCAATTGATTATTTTATATTTTTACTTCAACGCAGAGATGTTTTAGACATTAAAGTGGCCTCGTTATCAAGCAAACAAAATACAAAATAGGAATTAATTTATAAATAATCACTAGTTAAATAAATTAACTATTGGAAATATGTTGCATGGATTTGCATGACACATAATTATACTATTTATGTGGTTGTATCCACGCCATGTATGTCTTTGCATTTTAATTTTAATTCTTCTATATTTTACTAGAATAATTAGGGTTGTATTCTAATTCAGCATGTATGTCTTTGTATTTTAATTCTAATTCTTCTATATTTTACTAGAATAATTAGGGTTGTATTCTAATTTAGCTAAAAGAATTAGGGTTTATGATGTCATGGAATGCTTTTATAGTGTATCATAAACAAATTATGAAGTTAACAAAAAAGGGAGAGGTGTGTCTCAAGGTTTGTTAGTCTTCATGGTAGTTTTTTATATTTTGTTTGTACGTTATTGATTGCTCTTTCTATTTTACTTAATAATCTATATGCATTGTTTAGTTCACATGTTTAAACTCACATTTGGTAGGAGAGTTGTACTATTCACTTCACGGGGATGCCTTTTCTATTAAGGGTTTGTTTTGTTTTTTTGTTTTGTTTATGGATCAAAGCTTATCTTGGGTCTTAGATAAACTTGGTTTTAGTGGTAGCTCTAATGATGGTGATTCTTGTGTTGAAACAAAATGGTGAGAAGTTCTAAATTCAATATTGAGAAATTAAATGAATAAATATCTGACCTATGGAAGCTCAAGATGGAGAACATTATTGTAGATAGAGAATATTAGGTCATTGTGGATCATGGTTCTGCACCTATGGGTATGTCGACAAAATATTGAATGAAATTGGACAAGAAGGCAAACAATACAATCTAGTCGTGTCTTTCATATTCTGTGTTATATAATGTTTTATTAGAAGCTTTAGCCAAGGTATTATGGGATAAGTTAGGGACTTTGTATTAGTCTAGGTCCCTTGTAAATAAACTTTTCCTATGAAAGAAGTTGTACCTCCTAAGGATGAACAATGTAGATTCAATGACAGAGCATATAAATGACTTTAATAATGCGGTGAGCCAATTATTGTATGTAGATATTTTATTTTGATAAAGATAAGTGCATTGTTTTAGTATGTTCTTTGCTAGATTCATGGGGTTGTCTAATTGTAGCTATTATGAGTAATGCAACCACATTAAAGTTTGATGCGTGGTTGCATCCTTGTTACTGGTTGAAATGAGGTAGAAAACCATGGATAGTTAGAGAAAACACACCTTATTTCAAAGATGATGCACCCAAGAATGAAATAAAAATAAGTCGATGGAAGGGATATATAAATATCTAGGAAAATATTTAAGGAAATGTTGTAAATGTGGTAAAGTTGGGCATTATAAGAAGGATTGTAGATAGAGAAATATTGAAAAGGGGAAGGAATTTGATGATGTTCCTTCCATAGAAGGAGAAACCTCCTTAAAAGAAGGAGGGGATGTGTACTTGGCGTCTACAAGCACACATTTAAATCATTATATATGGATGAACAAATCTAGTGTTTTTTTCATATTACTTGTGACATCCCAACCTTTAATCATCCATTGATATTGGAGTTGTAATTAAATATGACAATGATGCATGTATGGGATACTGTATGTAAATGGGTTAAAAGACCCATAAAAATTGTAATTATATTTTAATAATAACTAATGAAAAATTGGATCCTTGATATTGATCATGAGAAGCCATGAGAGGAGGGAAGCCAACAAAAAGGGGTCTAGGGAATTATTCCTTACCATGAATTATTTGACTAAGCCAATAATATGAGATTGTCAACATTCCCCAAGAAAATATTCAATGGAAGGTGTAGTAATAGTTGGAAACAATTATGAGAGGAGTGGGGCAGTGGTATTGAACTACTCAAAATGATGGTTTACATACCCTCCTTTATGGAGTCTTCTGACTTCCCACATAATGCATCAAGGAAGGAAACATAAGAAAGAAAACATAAGGAAATAAAAGCACTCATGTGCATGGCAGAAGCCAAAGAGTAGAGAATATCGAAGAAGAGAGATGAGAGAAGGAAATCGTGGAAACTAAAGAAAATCATTGTGTTGGATTGATGTCATTTGGTTGTAAGAAAGGTCGACATTTGAGTCTTCAACCTATGATAGAAGGCTGACAAGATCTTTGAGTAAATTTTATGTGTTATGCATAGAATTACTAGAGCAAAGCACCAAAGGACTCTTAGTTGAGTGGAATCCCTTTGAGTTATGTATGCATGGAATGGACAACTTATAAGAAATCTTGTTAAATATATGCACAAGATGTACAAAATAGAAGCACCAAGAATGAATCTCTTTGTGCAATGCAGGTGCTTGGTGGCCCTACTGTGAATGAGAATAGGCATTAGATCAATATGTTGAGAGATTTCATACTGAATATTGTGTGGTTGAAGGAGAGTGGCCTTCATCTCCAGACCATTTATAGTATGGGAGATATTTATCTTTTTTGGATGCTTCATATGTAGAAGAGCTAAGGAACCACCTATATCAATTGGGTAGACTCGACTTAATGGGACTTTAAGAGACTTGATGAGTTTGACTTGATGAAGGAGAATTACCTTCATGACTCCACCCTATAAATCTAAGTTAGAACTTATCTCATGGCTTCATGGTTTGGGTTGGGGGTGATTAACTACAAGAAAGATTACAATGCAATTGAGCCTATGGTGGGGTGGAACGTGGATCACCCTTGGATCACCCTTCATCAATTGCAAATGGTTTAGGATCTTGATTAGATGAGTACCCTTGTAGACTCCATTCTATAATTTAAACCATATAATGAGAAATAAATGTTGATTGATGAAATGTGTTATGTAATGTTCTTGTCTGCTAGATGAACCATATGGAAAATATGATGCATATTAATGTTGTGATTTTAGTAGATCTAGTTGTAATGGGTTTATAATAATTATATGCCTACTAATAAACCTTTAATATGCTCTTGTGTTTTGTCTTTCATGTTCATGGATAGAAATTAAATGGTTCGCCTTATGCATGGGATTGGTAGACTTTTAGTATTGGTTATGGCTAATGTCAATGGTTTGTTATTAGAAAAACTGGAGGAGCTCTAGGCCTATTGAAATTATTAGAAATACATGTGGATTATGTGGGATTAGAGGCAAGGGTAAGATTCTTGATTGATTGCATGTGAGGTTGTTGACATGTTGGGTTATTGGCCTAACAACATGTTAAGTTATCAGCCTATTGACATGTCGAGTTTTAGATATCATTCGATTCTAAAATATAGAAGTGAAGTATATCCTAGTGGTTTGAGGGGGAGTTAGGGAGTTGATAAATGGAATGATAGATGATGGATGATGGTTTCCTTTAAAGAAAAATTTGTTATTAGGCTAGACTAAGTAGTGAATGAGTTAAATTGTGTGTTTCATAGTCAAGGGTTCGATGTACATAATGGAAAGAAACAAAATGGCATAATTTTATTAACTAACGACTAATATAAGATCAATGCAATTGAAACAAATAAGTTTAATTGATGTGTGTTTAGACCAGACGGGGGGGCTTCAGTATGCTTTCCAACAAGCTAGGATGAACAACGTGGTTATGTATGTGGAACATGGGAAGGATCTGACACGTGGATTCGTACATATGTTAGTGTGGCCGTTTGAGGGGTAGGTTTTCAATTGGGCATAACTTTTTTCCTAGAGCTTAGTTTGAATTGAAATTTATGTCATTAGAAATATCTTGATGAGCAAAACAAGATGATGGCCTGAGAAACAAGTTTTGAGGTGATTAAGGAAATATGAAGTTTGATAACCCCATTTCATTAAGGTGACTAAAGAGGCCGGGTCTAAGTACCTCATAAACTTAATTAAGCATTAAGCTCCTCAATGGGAGTGTTTTGTGATTATGAATAATATGGAGACAATGTTTTCCTTGGAGATGAATCCAAAACCATAATCATAGGACGTTGAAAATTTAAATTGTTGCTCAAGGATGAAAGTGTTAGGACACTCCTATAGGTTTTGCACATTCCCAAAGCGGGCTAAAAACATGATGTTTGTAAGTAAAAGAGTGATACATGTGTACATATTGTGTTTGAAAAGATAACTTGAAAAATGGTTAAAGGAGTAATGGTGTTGATGAGGGAATTTTGAAATGGAACTCTATACAATCTATTGGGAAGGACAATCACTTACCAATGAAATAATTCTATCATTCCCAAGGGTGGAAATGAAGAAGATACTTTGGAGCAAGTACATTGCTATGACATCAAAGAATGGAACATGATAGAGAGAAGGGCCTTTTAGCATTATGTAGTAAAGGTATGGTTGAAACCATGTTTGATTTCACTTTATATTTTTATTTCTGTGAACATTGCATACGTGGTGAATGAAATTTGATAAGATTCTCACCTTGTGTGACAAGTGAAAATGGAAGCTTAGAGTTCATACATTGTGATGTGTTTGGAAATATGCTTATTCCAAAATTAAGTAAGTATTTGTATCATGTTTCATTCATACTAGATGTTTTATTAAGATTCATATGGATTTTTTTTATCTAAAAAATATAAGTTGTTTGATAAATTTAAGGAGTTAAAGGATTTAGTAGAGAATCAAACAAAGAATAAAATAAAAGTATTGAGGAAAAATAATGATGGATAATTAAATGGAAATGAATTCAAGGATTCCATAACATGCAGGTCTTTTAACATCAGAATCAAAGAACGCACAACAAACTTAAGGAGAGAAAGGACCTTGAAATCTGCCTTAGTAGAACACGTTCACTCTTCCTCTCATTATATCTGCATGGAAAAGGCCAAACTAATTAAAAAGAGGACGATTATCTCAAAAGAAAAATTAAGGAAGTCATAGAAATAGAAAAAATAAAGAACAACCTGAATCGTGATGATGGATTAAAACTAAGTAACATGTGGAAACCTTTAATTGAAATCCTAAGAACCAAGGATCCCTTGTAATTAATTAAATTGCAAGGTAAATAATTTTCATTATTTAGGTCAAATCCCTTTTCATACATAATAAAAATTAATTTCTAAATTTAATCTAACATCCTATTAAATATATAATTTTCATCTCAACACTTATAAAATAATTTTTTTCTTTGATTATGATAGTTTCTATTAAAAAATTAATAATAATAATAATAATAATAATAATAATGATAATAATAATTAAATAAATTAATCTTAATTATAGATGAAATTCAATAGATTTAAATCTAACAAAACGTTACTCACTTTTTAACTAAATCTCTAATAATTATTTATAAATCATATTAATCTTAATATACTGATATTAAAAAAATAATATAAATTATTTATTCTAATAAATTTCAGTAATTATAATTTTACAAATAGTCCATAAAATTAAAAGTAAATAATGTAATAAAGTTCTCATAAATCAAATAAGATAATAATTCATAGCTAATTAACTCAAAAAAGTCATATTTATACAATGTATTATAATGAATTAATAAACTAAAACCTAATGTTTTATTCTAGTTTATTAATTTATTATTACACTATTTAAATTATGGCCAACTAGATATCTTATATTAATCCTCTTCATATTCCATATATATACTTGCAAGATTAACTTCAGATATATCATTAATATCTTCTTAATCTATTGACGTATCCCCTGAGGACGGACTACTTGGCAGTTCGAAATGTTGGGTTATTAAAACTCTTTAACATGTTATTCCTCCACCATCTAAAAAAATTTCACCTGTATGAACTCATTATTTATAAGTAGGGAATATGTAAGACAAAATACTAATTGGTACACACCTCAACAGAATGGAATTGTAAAACCAATGAATAGGATAATGATGGAAATGGCAAAGAGCATGCTCAATTGTGCTGGGCTAGAACACTAATTTTGGGAAGAGGTAGTGAACACTGCATATTACTTGGTAAAGTGATCACCCTCATTAGCATTGGTTAACAAAACTCCACATCAGGCAGGATTAGTAAGAACCCCTCTATTAAACATATAATTTTTTTGTTATTGTGATGCATATGCACATGTTCCAAATGAAAATAGGAGTAAGATGGATAATATAGTTGAAAACAATATCTTTATTGGTTATAAATATGGGTACAAGGTTATAATATATGGAGTCTAGTAACTAAGATGATTGTTTATAGTTGGATTGTTTATTTTAGAGAGGTTCCCAAATAGGAATTCCCACCATAGGAAAGATAAGTAGAAATATTAGAGTTTGAGTTAAAGAATGAAGAAACAGACTCAACAAAAGAGCACGAATCAAAAGAAGAAGAAACTCATACTCTAGTATTCGAGAGATTGGTTTTATAAAGAAGAAAACAAAAAAGGTATTATTCACCTAATTTTCATTCTAGTTGTTCTTTATCTATTACAAATGATGATCCTCTAATTATTAGTGGGAAAGTGGCTTTAGTAGATGGTAAACTATGAAAGAAGGCCATGTTTGAAGAAATATTTAACTGAGATAAAAATGAGGCATGTGATCTAAAAGAAAATATATTGGTAGAAAATGGGTTCAAGAAGAAGTTGAATATAGAAGGTAAATTAGAGAAATGAAAAGCTCACTTCATACCAAAAGGTTATTCCCAAGTAGAGGGAATAGGTTTTGGTGAATTTTTTTTCTCTTGTTACTAATCTAATTTCTATTAGATTTGCTTAGTCTAATATTTTTTGCTTTAAATACTTGAATAGAGTATATGGATGTGAAGAAAATATTTTACATGGGGATCTTGAAGAAGAAATCGCATGAAACAACCACATGGGCTTGTAGTTAAGGGAAAGAAAGAGCTAGTTTGTAGTTTTAAAATGTCCCTGTATGGGTTAAATTAATTTCTAGGGATGTGATATCAAAAGTTTGGTACTTATACATTGGGACTTGGTTTCTCAAGAAGTAAAGCTAATCACTATCTGTATTCTAAACTAGATGGTGATCATTTTATTTATGTGGTGTTCTATCTTGATGATAATATGTTGTTGATTGGAAATAACAAGGAAATTACTAAGGATGTCAAAACTCAATTGTCTTCTGAATTTGATATGAAAATTTCATTTTGGTATCACAAATTTCATTTTGGAAATATAAAGAAATGAAACTGGGAAAATAAAAAACCATATTTGAATAAGAGAAAATATGTTCAGATAATGTTGGAGAGGTTTAATATGTGGGAACGTAAACCGATCAAGGTACCTCTTATTGTATGTGCAAAGACATCTATAAATCGGTGTCTCGAGAAACAAGAAGAGGAAATCAGACATGTCTCATGTTCCCTATGCTAGTGTTGTTGGTATTTTGATGTATGCAATGGTTTGTGGTAGACTGAACATTTTCCATGTGATTGAATTTTTTATTAGGTATATTTCAAAACTAGGGAAGGAGCATTGGACAACTATAAACAAGGTGTTCAATATATTTAATGACACTACAAATGATGCAATCTACTTACCAAGGAATACTTGGACTAGATAGAGTGTTTGATGTACATGGCTTCATTAACAAAAACTAGGCTAGATTGTAACCATCCCTCCCACATTTACCCACGTTTACAATCTCTCCAAGGTATAGATGAGATGGGTGTCATTATGATATGACCCAATCTCCAATTTCCAATTATGGAAGTGAGACCTACAAACCGACAACAAACTGACATCCCATAGGGACTACATACCACTCAAGAGGCTGTAAACCAACCCAGGTGATTAGTCCCTGAGTTGGAACTCATTTTCACACATTTTACCCTCCAACTGCACCCTTGACACCCTGTGCATGTGATTATGAAGCTCCAACTGCACCGATAAGCCTACCTGCATGCAATTATGACCAAAATTACCCAGTTCAATGCATGTAATTGTAAGATCTATGCCACCTTTTCAGGAAAGCCTCCAAATCAATACCCATAAATGCCTGTAACTTTCTAGAGTCATATTAATAATGATAATGATGCTAAATAATCAAAACTTAAGCAAAATCTAGATCTAGACATGCCTAATCTAGGTTAGGCATTTTGTCAAACATATGGTAAACATGTAAGCTACATGTCATGAATGCATATATGATCATAGACTTATGAAATTCATCTGAGAATCACCAAGAAGGCTCCAAAACCTCTCTAGCTAGCTACAACAACACTTGTTAGTCCATGTATTTAACCATCCAGTAGATTAACAAATCATGAACAAGAGCCATAGTTAGAGCACATCATATAACTAGGTACATAATCAAAAAAGTGACCAAAACAATCCAACCATAATATCAACATGATAACCAATACAAGTTATCACAGATCACAATAGGAAAACTACTCTTGTAAACATATGCAAATGCCAACCAAGTCAGGGACTTCCACATACCACCTAATCATAGATTGGGATGAGCCAAATATCTCTTTCAATGAATCACCCTCGTGCCATATTCCAAGCATGAATGTGGGATCATAAAGGTTAAACCAAAACAAAACCATTGGGCTTCTAGAGGCCAAACCACCTCAACCTTCAACCACATTGATCTCACCTATACAATCTAGAAATCACTAACATCTACAAGATTAGTCTCTACCCAAGCTGTCTAGGGCTCAAGGAACTAGTATCTCAACCCACAACTAATTCAAGGCTCTAGAGAATTTGTTCCAACTCGCAGCTCCAGGGAAAAGTAACTCAATCCACAAGGTGTAATAGCACCTGGTTAAAATTTCATGTAATAAAAGTTAATAAAGGAAAAATAAGACCACAGTTAAGGGACATGTATTCCAAGCTGAATGTTGGGCAAAGATATCCTAGTGGGCATCACTAGATGTGTTTATGGCTAAGGGAAATTGGCAAAGGCAACGACTAAGGCGTTAAAAGGGAAAAAAGGTATTTTCGACACATTTATTTATGAAAATAAAGGAAAATAGAAGAAAAGGTCATAGGTTGCATGTGAGGAGGAAATTGAAGCAAAATAATGGAAAATGAAGTAAATAGAGGTCTCATTGATAAAAAGGCTTATGAGGATCAATTTGTAACCTTTTTTTAGTTCAATTTTGGAGCTCCCTCATTATTCTCTCTCTCTCTCTCTCACTCTTGGACACTTAGAGTTTTCTTGGAGCATTCTAGGTTTGGAGCAAGGAAGGGAAAATCAAGCAAAGGAAGCGAAAGGAAAGGAAAGGAAAGCAAAGATAAATCCAAGAGTAGCAGATTCAAGCATCTTCAGCAGGAATACTTCCATGTAACATATTTCATGCGTGATTTC
This sequence comes from Pinus taeda, assembly GCA_000404065.3. Taxonomy (NCBI): domain Eukaryota; kingdom Viridiplantae; phylum Streptophyta; class Pinopsida; order Pinales; family Pinaceae; genus Pinus; species Pinus taeda. Next base: position 5,428 of record APFE030109200.1, on the reverse strand, counting down.
CTATATGGTTTTGACATGCACGGCTTTGCATGTTGGTTTATGGTTCTCTTACTGTCGGTGGCATGGTTTTGATGGGTTATGACAATGGTTTTCAACTTTGCCTTGATTTTTACGGATAGCCATGGTGTGATGTGATTGTTTTCTCAGTTTTGAGATTTCGAATTGTCGGATGGTTTCAGAATCTGGGGTGGAGGGGGGTCTAACGAAAATTCCCAAATGCCTAAGAATCCCTTGACAGATTTTGGCAGGATACACTGTAAAGCCTTAGTGTGGAGCCTTGGTTTAGGGCCTGGTGATCTGATGTGGATTGCGGTAAAGCCTGAGAGGTTGGTGTCTTGGTTTAGGGCCTAGTGATCCAGTGTTGATTGTAGTAAAGGCTGAGAGCCAAGGAGATAAAAATTCCTCAAGGATAGTGATGGATTTTGGAGGCATTCCTAGCTCGGTTTTGTTTTGTGATCTCTGTGCCGGTTTTGGTGAGATCACGATTTTGTGAGGTTGTAGGTGGTTTAACCTCTAGATTCCATTTATGTTGTTTGGATTGGTTTATCCATGAGATCCCACATTCATGATTGGAATATGGCACGAGGGTGACTGCCTGAAAGAAAGATTTGGTTGAGCCATGTCTATGGTTGGGTCTTACGTGGAAGTCCCAAACCTGGTCGGCTTTGCCTATGTTCTCTTTCTTTTGTAGTTGTTATTATGTGGCCTTTATAATTGTTATCTCATTATTACTTACATGGTTTAATGCTGGTTATAAGCATGGCTAAATGATTGGTTATTTTCATGGTTATTTCATGTATTTACTTGTAACTGAAAGGATAATGGATGCAAGACCTAGTTAATGTCGAAACATTTAAAGGAAGAGGGTGGTGATCCTTCTTGTCAAATATCATATGAGTTATTAGTAATTTATGCTCTGGATTGTATTCATTTCCTATAGATTACATTGATTCCAAGTGTTTGACAGAATGTCAGTCCCGATTAAGGATGGTCAGGCCTAGTCTTGGAGTCATTTTTTGATTTGTAAGTCTTGTTATCATGTAATTTATGAATCTTGAAATCTATAGGGGTTTATGGTCTTGAAAAGTGGCAAAAATATCAAAGTCATAGAAGCATGTCTAAGGAGAAAAGTCCCTAGACACATGCATACCCATTCTATGTGAGCGTTTGGAGCCTCCCAGACGCACCCTCGCCCATATCAAGGGAGAATCCAAGGGTTTAATGGTCTCAAACTCAGTGGGACCTAGGGGCTTAATAAGGGGAATGACTGGGATGCATTATGGGAGTCTTGTAGCAAGTGTAGAAGGTCTGGTATGGTGTGTTGTCGTCGGTTCCACTTCCTTTAGGTCACTTAGGATGTTGAATCATATCATAGTAACTCCTCGTCACATGTTTACCCGGGTTGGCTGGTTACTTGGGTAGATGTAAGAGGAGGGCGTTACAGAGTGGTATAAGAGCATGGTTCATCCCTCCGACTAGATGGGTGGTGTATTGGTCATGCATTCATGTTTGTTGCATATGTGTTTCTTGTGTTGTAAGACCATGTGTTTGTTGCATTTGCATGGTGTTGATCCTGGTTATAGTGAGGTCGTCATGGGAAGTTGATGGTGCCATTGTGGAATGTGTCGTCATGAGTGTATGGTTGGTTATGCATTGTTATGCACGTTAGTGTAGGTTTTAAACCCGTACAGAAATTACCTGCATACGAATTCTAAAACACAGAAAATAAGCAATGCGAGAGCATAACACATAAAACACATATACATAGATATTTTTACTTGGATCCCAAAACCAGGAATACCAGATTGATTTTTCATTATGTTCCTTTCAATGTTACAATACATATTTATACATGTTGAAGCATCTAAAACCATGTGCAAAAAACATGCACAAAGCCATAGGTAGGTTCGCCCAACCTAATATAGGGTCCAAAATCGGACCTCATAGAATGGGGTTACCTACACCCCTCAAACCACCTGTGACTCCCCCCGCTATGTAATCGGAAAAACAAAGGGGGGGCTCCGCCCCCTTCTAACCACCTGATTAACTATGTGGGCTAGTCGTGAAAAGAATATAACACAACCCAACATTCTCCCACTTGTTGTTTTCTTTCCACAGGGGGCTTGTTACACTGAAATTTGTCACCATGACTATCTGCAGTTAATATGGCTCAATCAATAGTCATATTATCCTCCTTGTCAAGCCTTATACCTCTGCTCTCCATGTCAAACTTCAAAAAAGAGAGAAATTCATTAAAAATCATGTTTATCTCTAGGTACGCAGGTTCTCTCTACCTTGCTTGTGTGTACGCATCCCAAGCTCATTGTACCTGCGTACTTGTACGCTCTGTAAGTCAAGGGATGGGTGCGTACCCCTGGAAAGGTCAAAAGGCGCGAGTTTCATCTTTAAAAAGTTACTTGTGGTCACTTCTAGAGCCTTCTAGAAGAGTGTTTGACGTGTATTGAGCGCCTCCAGAGGTTCATGCATCCCTATGATAGAGGAACTTATCCCATCAAGAGAGGAGCTACCCCATCCAAAGAGGGAGTATCCCATTGATGTTGGAACTGAATAACTTCCTCTAGAACACTATAAATACAGGCCTTGGGCCAGAGGAGGGGAGGTTAAAAGCTAAACATTCCAAAGGGTAGATGCTGCTGGAATTAGGACTTCCATTGTTAACTTGTGAGGAGAGATTACCATCCTTTCTTGTTGCCATATTGGAAGTGGGTGAGCTTGTCAAAGTAGAGGAAATCTCTTGTTGGACCCTGGGAGGAGCTTGCACAACACCAAGGCTCAGGTTGTAATGATTCCTTTTTTGTTTCCTTAATACAAATAAGTCCATTCTTCTCAATGATTTGTTGTTAATGAATTATTTCATGTACTCCTTGGTCTATATGATGAATATGCTTTGTTTTATGAAATATGCAGGTGTTATGTAATCGTTTGACTGTTAGTGTATGCAGGTCTTAAAGTGAAGGAGGATCTCATCTGGATTAGCAAGGCTGGATTGCTACAACAAGCGTTGGATTTGAGGTAGGATCGAACAACACTTGGTTTCTCATAGAATAATGTATGTTTAGAGAAGGATTGCTCTTGTTTGTGTTGTTTGTCACTAGAGAGTCTTAGACTCCTAGGGAGGTTAGGTTTATCCACAAAAATAACTCTTTCCGCATGACACTACCTCATCACACTATAGGGTCAGTTGTTCCATATTAATTTTCTATTTGCTCAACACCTGTAGTGCACAACTCTCCCTAGCTCGCAGTTCTGCAGTGACTTCATCTTGTAGGACATAGAGTGTCTCCCAAGGGAACACAACCATGTTCATCCCTACTCCCTTCAATGCACTAAGCATAGGCATGTCGGCCTCATTCTTTGTAACCAGTGCCCCCTCTAGCAGCACTATGGTGTTGGTCATGCAGGCGCAAAACATTTCCTTAGCTGTGGCCATTCCTACTGCAAGGCTAGCCGAGAGAGTACCAGCCTGAGGAGTGTGCACCTGCAACTCTTGTACCTATGCCTAGAGGGCCCCCAACATAATTTAATTCTCCTCCATGAGCTGCTAGAGGGCCCTTTTGGTCACGTTGTGCACCATGTCCCCTATATCATGGAGATCTCCTTCGGTGAGTGTGATCCAGTCGAAAGAAGTCTTAGAAGCTTTCAACTTCTTTCACAACCCCACTTGCTCTCTTGAGCGTTGGTGCTTCAACTATGTGAATGTTGTTTCTGGGTCCATACCACCTTCCTCTATCTCAGGCTCTTCCTCAGGCAAGGGCAACTTATGACCCTCGCGCTCCTTCTCTGCTACCTGTTGCTACTCAATTGTTGCTGCCTCTTTTCTTCTCTTCTCTACCAATTATGGCCCATAGTTTTGCATCCTCCTTCTTCCGTTGTGCAACAATATTTTTTGTTTCCTTCACAGAGATGGCTAGAGCGTGCCACTCTGACAGCCCTAACTCAAGCACGATGAATATAACATCTTCCGTGGTCAGGTACGACAATTCATTCCACTTCTTTGCGGTGTCCTTGTGCGCCCTAATGTACATGTGATGGAAGTCTACCTTGAACTCTGTGAACCTTTGTAGGCTATTATAGGTAGTGGGTGATAAAAATGGCTTGTGCTTAATCCCCATTCTGATGTTCATCTCCATGAGCACCCATAATATCTTACTATCTTGAATCCTTTGCGCATCTTTAGTGGCCCACAGCGAAGCGTACTTCACTACCTCCATAAGATCTTATGCAATTATGGGGAACTGGCTGTCCTTAGGCAACTCCCAAGCTACCAACACTATGGACAGCAAAAGCCATACATAGTGGAAGGTCTAACCCTATTCCTGTCCCTCGTGGCAATTCTCCAGGAACTCCTTGCATAGGTACTCTGACCAGTTAAACTAGACGCCCTCTACACACTGTGTTGCAAGTGCTACCACCGGTGCAGGCACCTCATCGACGCGACACTTCCACATAAACTTGCCAACCAATATCTAGGTCGCAACTTTGACTACCTTATTGTTGATACTAGAGATTGCGTACCCTCTCTTCTTCTTCTCCAACTTGAATTTTGCTTTCATGGCCTCCACGATGGCCAAGTCAGTGCTCTTACCCTCCGAAATATCCATTGGGTCCTCCCCTTTGCAAGGGAGTCGGGTAATTCTATGAATCATGTAGTCCATGATGGCAATGGGCTCCTCCATCCACAAACACCCATCATGCACCAAGTAGAGTAGTTGCTTGATGACAAAGATAGTTACTGGGGCATGATGGTCATGCAACACCCATAGCAGGTTCAACAACCTTACTTTCTCTACTTTGCGCAACCACTTGTGCGGCTTCTACTCTATGACTCCCACCGCAGTGTTTTTCTTCAGGTTCATGAGATGCGTGGTTTCCAAGTGTGGGAACTTTTCGTGGGCCCTGAGATCCCAGTTTTCAAACTTTAGACTCGGCACCCGTCCCAAGTGCGAACCTTCAAAAATGATATCGTCAAGTAGTCGCAGAGTCTGCAAAGAGCTCTTGCTCTCATCTAGATCCTTAGGTACCCTTCCTTTCCCTTTTCATGGAGGAACATACGCTGGCAGGCTAGTTAGAGGGTGTGCACCCTGGGTTTCTTCCTCCATTTCTTCATCATCCTCCTCTTTGACTAGGATTTCCTCAAGGTCTTCCTCCTCCTCATTAATTTCCACATTAACTACTTTCCCCTTTTCTTCCATGGTCAATTTAGTTCGCAACAGGTTTCTAGGGGACACGTTGTTAAATTTAGGTATGTTCTATGCTAGAGCAATTTATTTCAATTTTCATAGCTAGTTCAATGTCTTTTCTAGATTAGCAATCACATCAGCATTAAAATAAACTGCAGATAGAACATAGATATAAATTGCATAAGACAAGCTAAGACAAGAGGACACAAGATGTGGCGCCAGCCAGG
>APFE030109199.1:37647-61071 GCA_000404065.3 Pinus taeda | reverse complement strand
GAATGCCGCAATGGTTGAGGAGAATGTGATTTTTGCTGAGTATCATGTCCACCATCATACATGTGCAAAGGTGTTTTAGGAGATGTATATTCATTACTCTGAACATTAGATTATACATAGATATAAGTATGTGAATAAAAAAGAATTAAATGTAAAAATATGATAAAATTATAAGAGTATAAATAAATATAGTCTTACCTTGCATTGTGACATTGGACATGAAGATGGTTGTAGCATTTGAACCATTTCATTTCCATTCTTCTTAAGGCTTCTACAAGGGGTTTTCATTGATTGTGATGGTTCCAAAGGGAACACCTGCACCATAAATAAGAAATAACACACACGCACATAATAAAAAAAAATCAAAGATAAGGATATATAATACAGAACATCCATTTCTCATCGCATCATTATGGTAAAACATAACAATTTATATATTAATATTTTCGGTGGAATAGGTTATATGGATTAAAAACTTACTGGCCCAGTAACCCCTTGAAAACCTTGAAATCTAGGTGAGCGTCGCAATGGTTGGTGGCATGAATTTGGGGAATTTTGTTGATTAGGCTATGCATATCAATAACAATGAGAAATTAGTATACAATTATAATAAATATAAATATTATTTAATGTTAAAATGTCTAAAAAATTAATATATGCAAAAAAATGGACTCAACTGTGTTGTCATTGTCCTGATTGGTTTCATCAAAGTTTAATATATGGCTGTGCCCATCTGATCCTTCTTCCCCCACATCATCGGGAACCTCAGTGCTTGCTTTATCTTTTATAGCAATATCTATGCGCTTCATTGTCTTCACGCGTCTACGAGGTAGACTCTAATCCCAACGTTGAATTTTTTCACAAATCCTTTGCTTTGAAGTGTCATTAAGCTGATCAAATGTAGCGACTGATTGTGAAAATAAGTTTCAATGAATTTAGTCCACAACAATAAATTAATATTAATAGAAAACATATACAGATAAATACTAATAAATACTTACAGCTGAAAGAATTTCTTCATTGACAATGTTAATAAAAAATCATATACAAATAAATACTTACAGCTGAAAGAATTTCTTCATTGACAAATATGTTATATGCTTGTTGTCGTGCACGACATAGCCTTGCATCTAAGTCATATTGTATTTTGGCATTTTGCCTTTTAACTGCACTTGTTGATTTGACTGCCCATGTAGCATTTGCATCTCTTGCTCGACCTCTTTGACGTGGAGGAATTGGTGGGAGATTGTGGGTGGTAGTGCGATGATGATTAAGGGTAGATAGCTTAGATCGACTCAAATTCCCCGCACAGCCACCAACAAGACAAGTGAACACTTGCTTGGTGCCTTTGATAGTTACCTCCCATTCATGTCTAATTTCCTCCATTTTCTTACTTCCTTATAAATGAATATGTAAACAACAATGTTGTTAAAAACATCATAAAAACACATTAAAATAAAAATCAATATTCATATCTATTTTTTTGTGGTCACTGTTGCACATCCGGCAAGGACAAAGTCTGTAAGTGCTTTCATCAACTGATTTTAGTCTGATTTTAGTTTAACGATTATGTTTTTTTCTTTGGAATTTCTTGAAAGAAAAAAATTGCAAGGATTTTAGTAAATCTAAATGAAAATTATGTGTACTGCAACTTTTTGACAGTGTTAAATTTATTTCTATTCTAAAAATATAATTCAAACACTGTATTTACAAAAATAACATTTTTGAGATTTTTACCCAAATCCAAAATTCACTATAATAATAACATGTTTAGATCTTTGTGGGATATACTCCAGACAATCGAAAGGTGAAAACATAAATAAATTTTATATTCCATGGATTAGTTCTGTTTTGTGATTAAATTTCCTGTGAAATTATATTTTTAAGAGTACTGAGTTGATTTTGAAAATGGACAGCTTCCGTCTCAACACCAACTATTGTTTGCATCTTGTTGGGTTCAGTTTTATTAGTATGTATGATCATTATAGCTCTCTACCGTTCAAATCAGCCTAAGCCATTTACTAAAGGGGATGCGAACAAAATGGGTCAAGGTATTATTTCTCGGGATCATATCATGGATTTAAGAATTATATCAACATCAATATGTGTCGTTTGTTTAAAAAATGCTTTGATGTCCTAACCAGGTTCTCCAAGGTTAGTAATATTGCACATGGACATGGCCCTTCTCATGTATGATGACATAATGCGATTGACAGAAAATTTGAATGAGAAATATATAATTGGTTATGGGGCTACGAGCACAGTTTATAAATGTATTCTCAAGAATTGTAAGACAATTGCTATTAAAAGACTATACACACACCATCCACAAAGTTTGCGGGAATTCGAAACTGAGTTAGAGACTGTTGGAAGCATTAAGCATCGGAATCTTGTGAGTTTGCATGGTTATTCCCTTTCTCCACATGGCAATTTGTTGTTCTACGACTACATGGTGAATGGAAGTCTGTTTGACATCTTACATGGTGAGTGAAATAGATGGCAAAAACTATCAAAAAATTTACATGTATAATGGTCATATATAGGTTTTAACAGAAAAGATTGTAACCAGCCTTTCATATATAGTGAATGTTTGCTAATGGCCAACTTAGAGAATCTAAGCAGTGCTAACCTTGCAAACCGCTTCTCTCGATAACCAGTGGCCAGGTGCTCCAGGTCTGGTCTGTTCTGTTCGCCGAATTGAACTGCAGATAATGTTCTCTCCTATTCGCCGAATTGAACTGCAGATAATGTTCTCTCTGCAGATAATTGAAGGCCGGAGGATGTTGGTGAGCTCTCCCATTCGTCATTAATCCTTGTCTGAATGGAGGCCACACGTTATGGATTCGGCGGATCAATACTTCATCGGCGCCATACTTCATCAATACGATGTGACCGGAACTGCAAGGTTGGCGGCGGGCAGGGTCGCCGGGGGCTTTTTGCTGGGCAGCAGGAAAGGTATGGTCCATGTCGTTGCCCGGCTCTGTGAGACTCTGACAGAGGTACCCTCCATCGCATTAACTTTGCTATGGAGGTGGAATACCTTTCCGGCTGCCCAGCGAAAAGCCCCCGGCGACCCTACCCGCCGGCAACCTTGCAGTTTCAGTCACATCGTATTGATGAAGTATGGCGCCTTGGCTTCTCTACATCATAGAGCGAGTACATCTCTACGGAGGAGCAAATGGTATGTATGGATGGAACTTCCACTATTGGGTCTAGTGGCTTTCAATGGTGTATGTATGGATGGAACTTTCACTTAATACATATAATAAAGGCAACACATTTTCATGCATATGTTGTTATTGTAGTTCAACTATTCTGGTTACTTCAGCAATGTATGTTATTTACCTTACGCATTTGTGTATGAACTATTTTGTACGCAATTGTATAAAATCTTGTTTGTTTGAATCACCTTCTCTCCTAGTTGCATAAAATGGACTCTACTCTTGTTCCAATCCACTAGAATAGGGGTGACAGAGCATTTTTATCCAGTAAAATGATTCTCTAGTAATAGAAAAAAATTGCATAGGTCTAAAAATTCTTTTATAGCTATGCTAACCTTTATTCAAAAATATGCACCTCCTCCTTCAAGTGTCGATTTTCCTCTTTAATCTCTACATTGATGGCCAGTGTATCTTCCAATCCCTCTCTCTTCCACATTGACTTTGCTTTCTCCTTGAGTACTAACAGCTTTATCAAGGTCAAAAATTCAAATACTTTGATTGGTATGACTTGTGAATGTGTTACTTATGGCCCTCACACCTCACCAACTTGGATCTTCTACAAATATTAAATTTTGTGCCTATTTAAGGAATTATGTATAAATATTTACATGAATTCCAAGGTTCCTATTCTCTTTGCATGAATGACATGGCATAGCACATATAGAAACTTGTATTCTATTTTTTCTTCGAGTTCTTAGTTTTGTGACTATAATATTAATATGGACTCCCAACCAAATCAACATTGATGCTAGATGCATAACGTACAAACCAATAGACAAATTCTATCATCAATGAAAATAAATAGTGCAACTCATCAAAATTCAGTTGGATTGTTTGCAATTTTATTTACTAACTAAGATTAGTTTCTTCTAACGTTTATTCTTTGATTTGGTTTCAATTATGTGTCCATTCCTAATACCTCAAGGTTGAGTTCATCAACTACATAACTCTAAATAAACTCACCACAAGCATAGTAATACTACCATGCATATAAAGTCAAATAACATGATACTACTATGATTTTTGTTCCCACAACACTGGTTATCATTAACTAGATGATAAACAATAATGATTAACATGGCTCAATATAGTACTTCTAATTTAATGGTTAAAACATGGCTCAATCTAACACTTCTAATGTCAATGATCAAATGAATGAACCGCTATGGCTATTGTGAAATTAGACAAAAAAATTCAAATTAAGTTCTCTTCCAATTGAAACTCATAACTATATTTAATTTAAGTACATAAAGACAGTGAAAACAATTCCCATTACCACTCTATCAAAAACATAAAGATAACTAGGCATTTATTTAGAAGTGGAAAATAAGTCTCAAAACATATTTTTGAAAGTATAAAATAATCATAAAATCAATGTTTACCTTAAAGAATAAGTGTAGTTTGATGATTAAAAACATATATTCTAAAAGCATACATATAGATATAATTATGTGAATACTAATTGGCTTAATGTTACTAACAGTTATTTTAGTTTTTTTTTGTGTGGTAGAAATCAAGTGATACAATTTTAGACAAGATTTTAATTTGTTGTTGATTAAAATAAGTTTCCAAATACATAAATAAATCCAAACCCATTGAAAAATCTTTAAGCCATTCCTATTATACAAATAAAAAAAATATCAAATTACTAAATCTCTATGAAATTTTATACATGTTACAATACTCAAATAAAATCTCTATCAATTTTCATACTAAATTGGTAGAAAATTACTAAATTGATAAAATAAACACAATCATACCAAACGTATAGAAAAATATCAAACTCATAAAAAGCACAATCATACCAATACCAAACCTGTAGAAAATTACCAAACTCATAAAAAAATACAATCTTAAATTAAAATATACCGTGACAATCTGCAACCATTTGTATGTCTTGGATTTAAATATATAACTATATGTAACTATTATTGTGATAAAAAAATCACAATCATAGATTACAATATACTGTGACAATTTGCAACCATTGGTATGTCTTGGACTTAAATATATAAGTTTATGCCACTATTGTTGTGATGTCATTTTGTAGAGTATTTTTTTTAGTACTAAAAAAGATATATTATATTATATAATTAAATTTCAGCATATGCACAATATTTGCCAAGTATTCCATCATACAAATCATCTGGGTATGCATATCCAACATCCCATCCAAATAATGTCACAGCAAACATATTACGGAAATAATGTCACAGTCCATAAACCTAGATCTGTTCCAGAATAAACATAAAAATCTGTTCAGGATAGAGATAAAAAGACATAGATAATTACAACAAAATTAAACAGATGCCTATTAAACAAATTTGGGCTCATAACGTAGATCGTGACAGTGGTAGAACCAAAAATCTCAATGGCACTAATATGAACCACTCAAACAGATTTCTCAGTCGACACTCAAATAGATTGCTCAGTTGAGATAAGAAGACTTGAGGGAAATCTTCGCCGAGATTTGTTTTTGCTAATATCAACAAAAATAAGTTGCTCAACAAAAATGGACTGATAGTCCTTAGAATATTTGTACAATGCATCTAACAGAGTATATTATTCTTAAATACACGAGTTCTAACAATATGTTACAAAATTATCTCAATCACCTAAATTGTAATCATGAATCGTTCCTTGGGATCACAAATTTGGAAAAACGATGTTCTCAGTCCAGCGATTCTTCTCTGCTTTCTACCATCTGGCTTGATCGATTGTCTGATGAGCATTATCTCTAGGCAGGCAGGTGTTTTGGCTTGTTTCTGTCAAATCGATTGTTTGATGATCATTATCTCTACGCAGGCAGGCATTTTGGGCTACAATGCTTTGTCTGTAATTACAAAGAAGCGCAGTCATGGTTTTGATAGGACTGTGTTCTGGCATAGACAACAGTATGTAGTCCTTTCATGGCCAATTTATCTAAGCCATTACTGTGAGGCACTTCCTCTGCAACGTCCCCTGAAGACCTCGCTGCAATCATCTGACAACAGCGAAGTGCCATTTAACAATAAAATTTATACAGAGTGCGAATACCTTTAGATAAATCAATAGGTACTGACGCTGTGTTGTCCGCGCTTCTATTAGAATTGGGTCTGGAGAATCCCAAACTGAGCACCAAAAGCCTGAAAACTCCCCCCATTTGCTTTTTTGTATTATCTAAACTCTCATAATCTCTGAGGATCCAAGGCTACAAAGAATAAATTACGAGTCATGCAGTGGAAACTAACATAAAACCCATTAATGGTAGCAAGAAGATTGCAGAGTAAAGGGAAAAATAAGAGAAGAAGATTACAAATTCCATAAGAGTATAGGACAGTGAAAGACAGAAATTTCAAAATTCAAGTGCGCCCAATTACAAATTCAAAATTAATGATGCATGGTAGAAATTTCGAAATTCAAGCGCGCCCAATTACAAATTCAAAATGAATGACGCATGGATGGCGCTGATAGTTTGACATGGACGCAGGATGATGGCAAAGCATCTCTCCATAGGATCACATCATGCATATCTCCCATCCGGCATTAATCCTTGTCTAAACGGAGGCCACGCACTATGGATTAGGCGGATCAATACTTCATCGGTGCCATAGTTCATCAATACGATGTGACCGGAACTGCAAGGTTGGCGGCGGGCAGGGTCGCCGGGGGCTTTTCGCTGGGCAGCCGGAAAGGTATGGTCCATGCCGTCGCCTGGCTCTGTGAGACTCTGACAGAGGTACCCTCCATAGCATTAACTTTGCTATGGAGGTGGAAATAGGAATTGCCCACAACTTGTGGTGCTTCTTTAATCGGGTACCCATTTCATGGTATAAAACCAAAAATATTCAATTTCCTTGATAGTACCATCTATCCTGTTTTATTTAGTACTACCACTAGATCACTTAGGTCTCAATTGTTTCCCCTTGCCTTGCTTTGTGTGATCCCTCAAATCTGAACACATATATTTCTTTTCCATATATGTCATTCTTGTTCCCTTGTACGTGCTTACACATGCTGCCTAATGTTATGTACATTCCATATGTACTCAACAAATATTCACACACATCTAAACAAGATTAATAGTAGTATATCATTATAACAATACCATGTCTCATTATAATCCTTCACCCAAATTTTGTGACTCTTATATGTGATACTCAAAATAAAAAATCACATGCTTTCCTTGCTCACATAAGGGTAACCACTATCAATGTAGTGTGTATAACATTATTCATATCTATACAATTTTAGCCATTTTTTCAATTGTTAGGGATGGAATCACTCTGTATCTTGTGTCTTTATGTCATTCCCTTGCATGTAAATAGATTATTAAGAGGACACTATTATTTCATGGACACATTCATTTACTAAGGTGGTTGGCTAATACTTTTAATACATATTGGGGGTTGGTTTAATGTACTGAATGTATTAATAATATAAACAAGATAGGTGATTTCCTCAATAACTTATACAATTAAAGGCAATCTCAGCAGTTAGAAATCCACAGTTTATATTATTAACTCTGTATAGTTTTGCTTCAATACTAAGGTTGTGATACCAACAAAATTATCATTCTTTAATAATTTTGCAAAATAACACGTATGTATCAAGCTAGTACCCATAGCAGCTCGCCACTTTTGATTTTATCTTCATTATTCAACTATTTTCAATTACGACTACCAATATTCATTTCTTGTCATCTATCTAGTTGTTAGTTTAGTGATATTTGATCATAGGTATATGTTAATTGTAATTTTAGCATTTGACAATAATACAATAGGGTCAACACTTTTCTAGGGTAAGAATGTAGCAATAAAGTTCTTGTAGCTCCTCATTCCTTAAGAAATTTGTTTATCGTGGCTTCAAATGTTTGTATCTCAATATTTTCTAGTATGCATTGAACTTTCGAATGCGGTGACTTTTAAATGTTATCGGTTTGCTAAGGTGACAACATGTCCATACTTCTACAAACGTATCTTAACTATCAATTTTCTTTAAATATCTTGCATCTTTCCTTTTTCTTAGTCTAATAAATATCATGCATGTCAAGTTTTGACAAATTTATCCATGTTGTTGTTAAGCTTTAGTATTTATCATGTACTAATACCTTATTTGCCTTACCTTCCTTTGATAGTATTATTGAATGAGTAACACTATATTACATGTATTATGAGGAGAACTAGAGTTACAATCATTGTGTGATGGTTATTTTGCTAAATAAAATAAAAAAATTAGTTTCAGTGATACCGTAGGAGTAGAAGTGCTTTAGTCACTACTACCTTGCGTGATGATTTCTCTCATCAAAGAAGAACAAAAAAAGCATTGATGGTTAGTAGATCAGAGGCTACTAAAATAATTTTTTTGATGAATGGCCTAGTTCTTACTGAAATTACTTTCTAGTAACATCTTCCTAGTTAACCCTTTCATCTGAGAATGGTCCTATGTAGTTGATATGACTAGACATAAAACTATCCCAATGTCTTGTAAAAAAAAATTACTATTCTACAAATATATGAAATAATATAGCCATGTAGAACATCACATAACAAACCATATTCCATCATTAGACTACAAAATAAATGCCATGGGTTTCCCTTATCTCCTTAGATATCCAATTTTGGGCCTCAAGAAAAGTATTCAACATGTTGAAGCTGGGTTTTTGAAATGTATGCACGACCATCTCAAGTGTACACCTGGTTAAGTTTGATGGAATCCTTGGGGAACCCATCACATGTTGTATGACTATGAAACTATAAGAGTCATACATTATATGCTCAAATTAGACTTTTGGACATTGCAAAAAAATAAAATGTTTTCTCACTTCATGATATATGAACTCATTCATACAAAAAGTTTGTACGCTCGTCTCAAGTGATGTTCTCAATTGATGCACTAGATCATAGCCATGAAATTTTTAGTCATTTACAACACCATATGATTATTTCACATTCCCTAATATAATAAAGGAAACATGCCTTTAGATGTAGGAAATGTTTGAGTAGGACCTCATTAATTTTTTTCCCACAATTATGGTTACTTCTTTTTTAATGTGACTGGGTGTTTGTAGGAGACTATAAGCTTAATAGTGGATGAGAGAGGACAATATAATATTTTTAACTCAATTTTTTGTAATATAAAAACATCCATACACATAGTTGTTGCAGGACTACACCTACACAACAAACAGTGCCAACAAGGGGAAAGATTCATCCAACTAATGAATAAGCAAGCCAATATAATGCTATGAATCATATACAAAACACACAAGAAATATGAATTATGATATTGATGAACTCAAGACAAATTATAATGCACCTATGCTGATTCTGCTAGACAAAATCTCCATTAGGAGTGGAGCTCAATATTAACGTATCTCAGTGGTGTCGTGTGTAGTAACACTTGAAGACCTTATTCAAGGTGATGATCAAGTATTTAACCTTAATGAAATTTTGGGTCCACCATAGAGACATTGTCTTAGGCATAAAAATTCCTTTAGGTGTTGTTCCTAGTTTTGTTTTCTTGATTCATCATGCTTATTGGGATTTTCTAGGTAGCCGAACTAGTTATTAGCGAGGGAACGAACCTACCCATACACTTCCTAACTAAATGGGGGTAGTCCATAGTTTGAGAGAAGTTATTAATTTTTTTTAAAGGCCTATTTATTTTTTTATTCCCAATGTCAAATAATGATTAAAATGATGGGTTTGCACTTGGATTCTAAGGTCTGATTGAACTTCACTGTCGTATTATGTGTATCACAATCGATCTTAATCTTTCTCAATTTAATCATTCCAATGGATAACCAATTTATTTCAAATATGATCTAGTTATTAATCATTTCTATCTTGCAATTACACGTGGAAATTAGTTTGAGTGTTGAACCTATGCTATGATAACACTTGTCATGTACATCTTTTAGACTGATTTTTCTTTTTTACATATAAGTTTTTCTAATAAGACGGAAATCATTTTATCTATTTCTTCCCTTTGTATTTCATCCTTTCCAAATATCTCTATAACTATAAATTTCATTCCATTTAGCTATGTCCTTGGATAGATTATATCTATAGGCATTAGTTTCATTTTATTAAGCTATGTCCTTAGATAGACTATGCATATCAATCGTTCAACTTATAATTTAACTCTATTCTTCCATTAGTCTATTCCTATCCCTAAAGACATAGGTTACAAATTCCTAGCCCGATAAATCTTCCCAGACATGTTTGAGCGTCGTTAATGAATTCCAAGTATTTCACCAATTTCTTCTTAAGGTGCAATGTAGCTCTAGAAAAGTTAAATGGGCATTTAGATGTATATAAACTATGACTCTAAAAATTATTTCATATTGAATAATCGATAGAGTTTTTGACGAATCCTTGAAAAAAAATTATGGCACCAAGATTTTTCCAAGCTGTTTATCCATATTCAATTGTCGAATCCCTAGATAGATATATAAGGTATGTATGATATAAATCCCATCGCATCGATAAATTGATAACTAAGAACGGGAACATATAAATTATTATTGGTACAACCATTTGACATAATGCTTAACTCATGTTGCATTAACATGAATTACTTTGCAGAGACCAATGTATATTTCATTTATTCTTTCAACTAACTATTTTTGTGTCCATGTTCTCAACGTGTTGATTTGTGTCATCACAATATTGGGGAAGTGGTGGCTATGCTCATTCTAGATACCTCATTTCCAAATGACATCCTTCCATTTGCAGGCTGACACAACAGTCCCACATTTATTGGTCAACTTACTACATGAATTATTGACCAGTGGAGAATATAAGTTATGTTTCCCTCATTCAAATGAAATATCATGATTGATCAAGCCTTTGCTAGACTAAATGTACCTGGAGAAACTATTCTCGATATAAATTGTTGGGCTCAAGGCCAAAGGTCCAAGTCCTCATTACATGTTATGTAATATCATTGGAGTCCACCTACAATGGGGCTTATAACACAGTTTGACAAACAATGCACCACGACAAGGGAGGATTGTTATGTTACCATATATTATCATGAACCATCCCTTTTAGCTTCATTATCTAATTCTTCTATATCGGGAATTTTTAATTTATTGATTTTACACACATATGCGAGTTTAGGCATAAACCTTTACGCCATCAGGTTTTCGATCCTAACTTCATCCTAATTTAAAAAATGCTAGCCCCAATAAATGGAGAGAAGATAATCCACCCAACACTATCAACTAACCCCTCACAGACCATCAAACCAAACTCACTGATTTTATTTTATTTTGGGTTGACCACGAATCCAGGTTTTGGGTTTATTCATATTCTCTGAAAAGTGTCCTTGGTAATTTTAGAAGTGGGATACACCACTTTCTATAGCTAAATAATCCTCCAACATAAATATTATTGGAACACATAAATCAACAAATTTAGTCCATCTCTTTTTTCCAATGGGATGCACTCACATGTTGAAGAATTTGAAGGGAATGTTTAAATGCAGAAGATACATTAGAGCGATGCCTCATAGATGAGGGTAGAACTCGATGCAAATATAATGAGATAAAATAACATAATGGATATTGGAAGTATTTATATTGAATAAGCTACTAATCAATCAATTGGTTAAACAATCCTTCTGATCTTAAATACGCATACCCTCCATGTTCAAATTTACAATGCAAAGGAAATATGAAGCTAAAAATATGTTTGTCAATGTGAAAATTTGGATAAACATTATCCAATTGAATTCTTTTGGGAGGTAGAATATTTCGTAAAATGTAACTGTTTTTGAAATCATACATTCATTAGTTGGTTGGATTAGTGGATTAGGAAAACAAAAAGAACGACTTTGTGGATCGAAAAGGAAAATAAGAGTCATAAATGTGGTTTTAGCCTTCTATAAAATTGGAAAGGGGATGTTGTGGGTTAAATTTACCAATAATAGATGGTCATTAAAGCTTACCTGAAAGAGCATGCCATAGATCTCAGTGGTGCGGGGTTTTTCGAGTTGATGTTGAATGACACATCTGTGAGTCAATCTGTAATTGATAGAGTAACAAGAATAAGAGAGGGAAGCTAATTTTAATTTTACTTTAGCAAATTCATTTCTATATTCCAAACAATATTTCATGGGACCAAAAACCTCGCCACACACTATATAGGAGAATATAATTGAAGCATCAACAACTTGGAAGAATTTCCATAAATTGTGTCATATACACTATCAAGAGGAGCAAAAATGGTTATATAAAGTTTTTTGATTAAACATTTGTTCAACTCACCAATATCTGGTTGCAAACATCTAATGATAAAATATTCGATTCATCCTATATATATTATAACATATTATTTCAAAATTTTCCGAATGTCGAATCACCACACATGTGTGAGAAATAATACAAGATAAATATTGTGAGCTATTATTTATGCTGGAACTTATCTTCTTGGAAAAGCCTACTTCAACAACATGTGTAAGTATGATATTTATACTCATAATAAAATCGCTTGCATCCATTTTCGGTATTTGAAGGCTTCATTCAACACTTGTCAGTATGACTTCATAGGCCTACGAGACTATATAAATGGCATTTATGGATCGCAAATTGCTTCCATCACATATCTCTCCTTCCTTCATTTTGACATTATCCTCATGGCATTTTTGTTTGTTAATAATCTTAATCTAGCTAATTAGATCAGGTTTTGGTCTGGAGGCTACAGGGAGGAATACATTGTTTATTAATTATGTTAGATACTCATTGAGTCAAAGTTCTAATAGAGGATAAACCATCCTTTGATTTTATAATATGGAGGTATACCTTGCTTCCAATTTACAATTCTCTTCTTCTTCCCACTATTACAAATATTATATAAATTGAAATGTGTGAATAAAAATGAGAATAAGAATGATGATAATTTACAATGAGAATGAGAGGCTTGCTTATATATATTAGGCAAGTGTCTCTTCATGGAGAGTGATGTCCTCATTTAGGCATGCCCTTCAACCTAATTACTAGTTTAAACTAATCATTATTTATGATTATTATTGTTTACATTATTTTACATTATATAATATATATATATATATATATATATATATATATATTATATTCGTAACATTGCCTTCTTCCTCAAAAAGCTTTGTCCTCAAAGCCTGTTAATGAAAAAGGGCTCGATATCTTTTTCAGCTTCAAATTTCTTTCTCTTTTGTAACAATCATCCTCTTCAGTACAAGTTGATATGATTTTATTAATGATAAACAAAATTGTCGCACTAAGAAGGGATCAGACCATCCCAGATTAATGTTTTGTGTAGCGTTGTGATCACTGGAATTTTGTAATGACTTGTTAGCATAAGAGTGTATTGATTTTACGTCATTATTATCTGGAACATCAATTTGTTGTTTCTGGTCTGAATGGTCCCAATATGTAACTTGGTTGATTTGTCTAATCCCATGATTCAGATGTCGATATGGGACTTTTTTGGTTTAGCTTTCCCTTATTCGGCATGTGGCAATTTTCATATTTTCTTCTGACAAAGATGTTGTTATTTAGTTATGGAACATTCAATTGGGATATTCATTGTTTGAACTGCAACATCTAAGTGTGTCATTTCTTCAACTGACTTTTCTTCTTCTTGAGTTGTGAAATTCAGTGGATTGGTATTTGCTGTTTTGTCATCAACTTGAATTCTTACCTTTGAAGCCTCCTTCTTGATAAGTTGTTGCATGTTGCCTTCTAATGAAATCTTATCCTTCTTAAGCTTCTTAATTTATGTCATCATTTTTCAATATGGTTTTTAAGTCAAGAAACTTCTTCATTTTTGTCAATAGTGATTTTATCAATTTCCTTTTGCATATTTTGTAATACTTTTTTACCTTCTTGAATCTGATATATCATCTGGAATTACTAGATTTGGTTTCAGTATAACATCTTGGAGTGTTATTTTCGTCTTCTTATGGGAAAATGTCAGAAACTTTTTTTTGTGTTTAGAATATAGGTCCCTAGAATTTCCATCCAGGGTGAGCCCAAAACAATGTCACTATCGTCAAAAAATAAGGTTTTCACGGTGAATTGCGAGGGAAAAGTATAATCTCCAATACTTAGGTGTATATTTATTATGTCGTGTTGTTTGTCACATGTGTCAACAAATATCGTTTCAACTATTAGGGCCTAAATCTACCTCAACTTGAGAAAGGCAGGATCTAGGGTAACATGAACCCATGTTTAACTTGGTAGCTAGTGCTACCAGGTCGGGAGAGGGCTCTCTCGTTGTCAATCTCAAGAAAATATAAAAAATGAAGCTTGAGATGACTGATGTAAAGACCGATTTTCAGCTAGATATATGCTCAGAGGAGTTTGATTGAATTTTATGTTGGTTTGCTGGCTCAAATGTGAAAGGCAGATTTGGGTCTGGGGAATGGACTTAGTTTTGCAGAGGTTTCTATGGGGCGAGGTAGGAAAATGCTTTAGTACTCTAAATTGAATGAGATGGAGAGTCTTAAGACTCATGAGGAGTTAGAGAGGGCATGGGAATCTCAGGAATCCTCTTCAAATAGTAGAAAACATAAAAGCTAAACAAACCCTAGGTAAAGCACTGCAACATCAATGATTTCTACCTTTATGGTTGATTCATTTAGTTCAGCTGAAAAGAGAGAGATAATGGCATACATAAACACATGTAGACATGAATTATAGAAGAAAAAGCAATACCAAATCAACCTACCACAAGAATCCCACAAAATGCTGCAAATTCTGGTATATTCCTTTGCCAAACTGCGGAGATAAATGTAAAATGTTCCTCAAAACTTTCACAAGAGTCCAACCTTGACAACTGACTAAAAAAAGTACTAGATATAGGCAACAAACAACTGATGCAAGGCTTTATGGGTCGAATTCATGATTTTAGGAGTTGTTCAAACAAGATCTAAACTAAGAACTGAAAAGTATGCAGTGGAACAGCTTGCCTCTAAAATCTATGAAACTGATTCATTCAATTCAAAACTACCCTTCCATGATGTATCTACCTCCATGAGTTAATTTTCAAAATTTTTACATCAAAGTCCATCAAGTTACATCGAATTACATCATGACTTTGACCATGAGAGAGAAAAAGTTAAACTGAGAGAAAACTGGGCGAAAATAGAGTTTCTTGGCAAAAATGACAAATTTCCATCGTGTGTGTCATGCCATTGTCCCTGTGTGTAGCACCATTTTGTAGTTGATTTTCGAGGCCTTCCCATGCACAAAATTTGATACACGTGGGCTTGTTAGAAAGGTATACCTATCTACTTTCCAGAACAACTAAAATTTTTGAATTTGGTGTCTATTTCCCACTTCAAAAGTGAGTTCTCCCTACACTGCTTCCTGTGTTGCCAAAAAGGGGAAGAAAGGGCATCTTTGAGGTGTTTTTGACCATTTTGGAAGCTTAAAACTTGATAAAATTTTCTAGTAATTTCTAAGCATTCATTATTTTGCATGCGAAATCCAAAAATGTAGATTTTTCCTCCAGAGGAGGTCCCTAGCAAAAGCGAGTGCTAGGTGGCGCTACGCACCAGGCAGAAAATCCTATTTTTCCCTTCAAAAATTTAAAATTGACAAAAAGTGTGCCAAATTTCTTGAAATTTGGGCTGAGTGACCTGCGTCAACTACTATGTCAGGGTAATAAAGCCTCAACCAAGGTTTTGAGTCTACCTTGGTCTTTCTTCCTCCTGAATGTTTTCCTCAATTTGGCCTTTAAGGTCCTTATTTTCACTTTGCAGATCTTGTTTCTTGCCAAATAGTGATAGGCCATGTGCCTCAACATCTCTTTATATTTGTTGGTCTTATCCAACAACTTCTCCAAGTGCATGTTTTCCCTTTCTAGCGAGAATTCATGATCAGCTCAATCTCTTGCTCTAGTGGTGTCAATTTGATTTTCCTCCTCTTGGCTACTTTCCTGTTTTCTCTTATGGTTTGCAGCTCCATGATCATCTGTTGATCCTCTAGCTGTTTGTTCCTTTGATAGACATATTTTATAATCCACTTAGCTCTTTCCAGGTTAAGAGCTAAGGCATGAATATCAGCTTCTTGTTCCTGGATGATATCTTTTAGCCTTGAGCTTTTGGGGCCCAAATCATTGTCCTCATCCTGAATGAGAATGAAATCTTTCTCTTGACCTTCTGAAGGCCCTTCCTCATACACTGGTTGTTTACCTTTGTCCTATACCTACTTTGCTATTGAAGGAAAAGAGACCCCTTTCACCCCTGGTGGAGATAATACTCATTTTTCTGCAAAAAATAATCTCATTGTGCCCTTTTGATAAGTGATGAACACTGGCACATTGGTGGTTTGAGTCTCATGCACTTCTTGCTGATGTGAAGGCCCTCCTACCCCATGAAATGTTGATGGGGTTACTTGAGGACTTGTGAAAATCTCATGTGAAATGAAATCATCCCATGAAACATAAAACAAACTCAGCTGATGCAAAAGCACAATCTTGATCAATGCATAGTGATAAATGTCGTTGTACTATTGATGAGGAGGCTTTCTTGTCACTAATGTGGTCATTTTCTCAATATTTCGGTACATGAAATAGGGGAGGTTCATCATCCTCACTCTAGTGAAATCAATCAATAATCTAATATGGTAGGTGTACAAGCGAGAAAATCCACCTTCATAGATGGAGTATTTGATTATGAGCTTCATCAATGGAGCATATGTGTCTTGTAGGTACCTGAAAGGGAAAACTCTACTGATCTGCTTCTCATAACCAGCCTTGATATAAGGCTCATAATACTCTTTGTCAACCGGCTATCCTTTTCTCCATTGTTCTCCCAAATTCAGAATACCTGTTGCTTCAGCTATAGTTTCAGGTGTAAAAGTGAATGTAACACCTGCCAAATTGACCTGGCCATTGTGAAGATGGAGAACAAAAAGTCTAGCAAGATCATGGTGGTATTTGACTCTTTCCACCATCTCACGAAACTGATAGCAAGACTGATGTTTGAAACATGCTACAACAACAAGACAAGCCAATAGCTATGTAAGTGTAGTGGGCTCCTCAGGGATGTATTTGCCTCCCTTGTGAGGTTTTCTAGGTGCATGAAATTCTTGATAGGAATCACTCACTATTTCCTCATCCCTTTCATAAGGTGAGCCTGTTTCCATGTTTGCCACTATTTGGTTTGAAGCGATGAGTATGAAGAGATTTTAAATCAAGAATAGGTGTTTGCTATTTGATGAATTGAATTGATGAGGTGGGCAGTGAATGAGGGATTTTTGATGTCGAAGATAATTGGTTTAGTGAGTGATAGGGTTTGTGGATGCCAATTAGGGTCTATGAGTAGTGGGAATTTGTATTAAGGTTTTCGGTTTTGGGGATACCAGGATAAATGAGTGTGAATGAGAAAGGGGAGGGAAAGTGAATTGAGGGAAATGTAGTGAAGGGATGTGAAAATGATGCAAGGGAGAAAATAGCAACAATGACAACTTTGAAACCCTAGACAGTTTATTGAATGTGACTGTGCAACAAACTAGGGTTTTCCTTTTCACCTATTTACACACCATGAAAGCTAACTAAAACCCTTGCAATGACTTAGGAGTGTTAAACTTACTTGTGAAATGAGGTTTGCAAGATTTGGAGCTTGGAGGACGTGATTTGAGTGAATTTTAAGCTAGGAGGACCAGAGTGCCATGCCCAGAGATAGGTGTGCCGCACTCAACATGTGTGCTGCACTCATTGAAGGTTAAGTGTGTTTCCTGTGCTGCATGCAACATGCCAACCAAGTGCGTCGCACTAGGAAACATCATAACTTTTGCTATGATTTTTTGCCTTTTGGTCCTCAAATCATGACTTGCCTTGTTCACTTTCTTTTCGGCACAAAAATGAACTTTTAGACATAAGAAACACTTTATATACCCTTGGAATTTATTTTTTATTTACAAAAACCCACTTTTCTAAAGTTTTCTTTTCACTTGTTCTTTAAAACTCTGTTTTTGCAGTTTGACTTGCTTTTTGACTTTGATGGACTCAATGCTTTGAATTTTTTACTCTTTTGTAGGAGCTGAAGTACAGGAGCTTTGACAAGGTGACCACAACTGTATTTTTTGACTTATTACATATAGGAAAAATGAAATGACATGAAATTTTTATACATAAAACACTAAAACTCTGTTTTTCCTCAAAACGGGGTATTGAGGAAAAGTCAATCATTGAGCATGTGATTATTGAAATATTTGATTTTGAGACTTTATTTGACCTCCTCATGTGCCTGCTAACCATTGTTGAGCTTCTACAAGACCTTGAGGACAAAACCTAGACCTAATGAGACCTAAAACCCTAAAAGTGGCTTTGACAAATGTAAAGACAGAAAATGACTGTAAATGACATGAATGTGTGAAAATATACTAGCAAGCAAAGACCATGAGGGAAAAATGATAATATGCCACTACCATCAGATGATCCATGATCCTAATGGAATGTCGTTGATCGGATGAGACACCTAAAATGCAATGCAACAAGAGAACTTTGATCACTCATGGAGTGATGAAGATACTGACATTAACATCAACTATATTTGATTTAGGAATCACCAATTGGTTACCACATTCAGGACTAACATAATTAATTCTTTGAGTAGGACTGATAGAGATTATGATATCTCTTTCGGCGAGTGATCCTTTGATTTTAAATAGTGTGTCTACACATTTACTAAATGTTTTAGGAAGTCTTCCCTCACTAGTTTCCATTTTGCGATGATGTTTCCATGTAGACAATATGTGAGCTTGAGCTATTTTTATTATAAAATATCTCGTATTTCTTCTATATATATTTTTCAAATATTCTTACTCTTTTAAATAGCCTTGACTCTACTAATTTCCTCTTATTTTTTTTTTACTTATATATTATTTATACAAAACCCTTTTTTTCTTCTTTTTTATTTATTAAATTTTCTTAAATTTTTTATATAATAATTAATTAATTTATTATAAATTTTTTTATATATATTATTATAATATATATTTATTAATATAATATATATAGTTATATAAGTTTTGAGAACTAACTTTTTTGGACATTTCTTATGTAACTATATAAAGCTTATATAGTAATTTTATTTATTTTAATTAATAATCTCTCCCTTTTTTTAATAAATAGTCCGTTTTATATATATATATATATATATATTCTTATTATTATATATTATATTTTATTATATTTTCTTTTTTCAACAATTTTTTTTTTAGATATTTTTTTTCAAATGGCCAAAGGCCTGGAACGAAGAGCGTGGCTCTGTGCAATGGTGAAGCAACCAGAGGATCGATTTCTATGATACCAAATGAAGCGAACAAAGCTACTTCTACAGATTAATTACTCCAAAAGACTTGGAATATAACGATATTCATGAGGATACAAATATTATATATATTAAAATGTGAATAAAAATGAGAATAAGAGTGATCATAATTTACAATGAGAATAAGAGGCTTGCTCATATATCACGCAAGTGTCTCTTCATGGAGAGTCATGTCTCATTTAGACATGCCTCTTGAACCTAATTACTAGTTTAACTAATCACTA
The DNA here is from genome assembly GCA_000404065.3 of Pinus taeda. Lineage (NCBI taxonomy): Eukaryota > Viridiplantae > Streptophyta > Pinopsida > Pinales > Pinaceae > Pinus > Pinus taeda. The sequence continues at coordinate 41,321 of APFE030109199.1, read as the reverse complement.
TTTATGATTATTACCGTTTACATTATTTATATATATATTATATCCGTAACAGCCACGACCTAGTAAATTTTTGCAATCAACCACCATAATGTTCTTCACTACCAAATAGTTGATGAGAATTGAGCAGTGGAATTTCCTCCCTTGGAGAATAAAGGAGCATTTATGTTATAAATATTTAGAATAGATTGTGGCCTCCATAGGATAGTGTTCCATACAATGATCCTCCATATACCTAGTGGTGGTGCCCTTGAACTTCCTTCTTTAGGTTTGAGCTACCGAAATTCTAATTTGTCTCTATGATTATTGGAGTAAATATGTAGATGATTCATGCCTCTATTTTAAGTCAACAATGGTTTTCATGCAACACATTCCTTCAGATTCATTATGGGTCCAGTATGTTAAAAATTAAATGGATTAATACCATACCCAAGTAAGTTTAACGTAAGGCTAATCTGGAAACCTTTACCATACCCTTGAAAACTCTCTATTTATCGTAAAAACTATTCTGAATATAGGGAAATATGTGTGTTTAAACTATCATAGTGGCAATAATCATCTACACGAGATTACTTATACATCTAAGTTGGAATTCAAGTGTTTCATTGAATATCTGTATGATCCTTCATTCACTTTAGCAAGTTGCATGCATAGCCATTATTAACACTTCATGAGCATTTATAAATATGATCCTCATAGGATTTATTCTATACTATAATCATATAATCAATTCTTGATTAAACAAAAATCTTTGAGCTATCTTCCAAACAATTGCAACATCTATTCATATCTTTAAGCATTATCAACTTAAATAAAATAAAAAAACAGTCTAACCAAAAATATATTGGGTAAGAGCAACATTTGGAAGCTGACACCATTTTCTACCCGACCTATAATTAATTACCTCTAGTTCACCCCAAACTGAGAGATCCTTGCAAGGAAGCAATGATGCTCCATTGATCCCCTTCTCAAGTATTAACATTATTTTCTCTCATGATAATGTTTCCTTTTAGAGGCATCTAGCTTTTATGGATATTCTTATCCACTTCCCTAGGCCTTTCCATAAAAGTCTTCCTTTCTCTCTCGAGGTGCTTTTAGGCTTTTCTAACCTTAGCATATGTCCCCATCTAAGAAACTTAAAATGATCTCTCTCCCATCCATTACGCTTATCTACAATTTTATACTAGATTACTTATCATGAATTTATATCAAATCTAATTTATTAATGAGATTTTATCTTTAATTCATTTGGCAAGAGCCTCATTTTTAGGTGTCTCATTGCCAACTACAAATTAATTAATTAATTTAATAATAAATAATACATTTACATACTTAATTCAATATTCTTCTTTGACTTTTCCGCCATTCCTTCTAACATAACCGAGTCTAACCCAAGGAGTTTTACAAGCAGGATATTTTACAATAAGGAACTAGGTTTCCCCCCCCCCACCCTTTAAATTGTGGATCTACCCAATACTAAACAGTGAAAAAACCCTTTGAGATGGAAACTCCTTTACAAGGAAAATAGATTTAGTCTTCTCTATCTTGGAGTTAAATCAATTTACGCAGATTTAAATTCCCCCCCACCCCCAGCCCTTAAAATAAATTATATCCAAAGGTAATAACATTGGTAAGACATGACTCATAATATAAGAGAGTCGACTTTATTTCTATTATTATTTTACTTTTATTGGGATTTTTAGTTATTTTTTACTTTTGCTTTTATTTTTATTTTCATATTTATTTTAACTTAGTTAAAATGTTTACATTACATTAAACTTTTTATTTAATTTGTTGACACCTAATCCTTATGATTGAGTGAATTTATGTAAATAAATAAATTAGCAATATGAAAAATCATCAGGAGATAAACTGAACAGTCTCTCCCTCATGTATATAACAAACACCTACCTGATGGAATAATACAATCGAATAATTTTTGCCTTATAGAGATACTGCCTAACTTGACATGGTATCAAAGCCAACTCCTTTTTAGCTTTTATGGCCCTTGTAACTCCCAGTTTTCTCTCCATATATCTGAGCTACTCCTCCATATAATTAGCTGCCCCTGACATGGTAGCTGCCCCCTCCATACTATCAACACTCTCCAGCACTGTCCATGCTGTCCTAACTGTCCATAAATGTTCGTTGTTTTGACATGGTTTCATAAAAAAACAAGTCATTGTCTTGACCTGGTAGCTTACTCCATGTATTATGATCTGCTAAAATGTTCCTCTACCACATTCCTAAACCATTCATATTCAATACATTTTTGAATGCGTTGATTGCTATTATTACGCTACTCTCTTGTGCCTTTTATAGGTGGTCATTACGGCGATGTTTGGGTTGCTATGGTGGATCCCCTCAAAGTTCTGGACTCCATTCCCAATGAATTTAGGTAGAGGCGTTTGCGGTTGTTTTTAATTTTTTCAGTATGAAGAAGGAACTTGGTTTGTTCTTATTATTTGCAGTAGCAACAATATGTTTGTTCGCCCCAACAACTGCTCTGGTGCCTCCATGGTGCGGAAATACTTTCTGAAAGCCGCAAGTCATTACAGCTACTGGGGAAAGGAGCATAAATATGGGATATTAAGAGTTGATTGATGTGGAAGAGATGAAGTCGCTCACACTCAAGTGAGACTCCACACTGATTATTGGAAGAAACCGAGGTATCATAAAGCTTTTAACACTAGCCTACTATTTTTTAACGTTGGCATGTTCTGCAACACCGATATATTTGAACACTGTCACATATAGTTGAATGTTGGATGCAGATACATTTGAACGTTGTCACATGGTAATTTAGTTTTCTTTTATAAAGGGGACGTATTCCATATACATATATAATGGTGGATCTATATGAGGTTTATATGGGATTTATATGAGATTTATATGGTAGATTTATATGAAGTTTATATGAGATTTATATGGTGGATTTATATGAAATTTATATGAGATTTATATGAGGTTTATATGAGGTGGATTTATATAATGATGGATTTATATGGGTCACATGGTGGATTTGAAATCTTTTGAGAATGCCCTTTTGAGTGCAATTTTACTGTATATTGGCAGAAGTATTTTTCTATCAGCAAAAATAAGTTTTTTTAGAGAATGCATTCAATCATATCCATGGTGGGAATAGTTCTCACTGGCAAGGAGAACTATCCCGAATGGTCCCGAATGATAAAAAAAACCCTCATTTTCAATGAATTGTGGAAAGGAGTGTGTGTGGGAGATGGAGACAATGAACCAGTACAACCTACCTCCGACAAAGAGCTCATCATTTGGGAAAACAAGAACCACAAAGCTTATGCATTAACTGCAACATCTGTAAATGAAGAAGTTCATCATATTCGATTGCCTTTGAATCCTTACAAAAGCTGCAAGAACTCTATGACTCACATTTTGCACTTGAAGTTGTTCAACTCATGATTAAACTCTTCACTCTTGATATGCAAAATAATTATCCTCTTGCTCTTGCATCTGAAGTAAAGTCTATAATGCATGATATCAAATCCACTAAGGTTGAATTTGATATTCCTCTTATTGGTTTTCTCAAGGAACTTTATCCTACTTACTCCAATTATCTTGAGTCATTGCAAGCAAATGGAAATCTCAAAGATATAACCTTTGACTCTCTTGTGAAAAAGTTTGCTGAAAGAGAGAAAGCTTTC
>APFE030109199.1:12380-25478 GCA_000404065.3 Pinus taeda | reverse complement strand
GCTGATTTTTACCATAACTCAAACACCAAACTAGTGCAATAGAATTTCAAGATAATATGAACCTAGGCTGATTTTTACCATAACTCAAACCCTATATTTTTAAGATGTAGGCTGTCAAGAATGTAGACTGATTTTTACCATAACTCAAACACTATATTTTTAAGACATATGCTATCTTATAGATGAAATAGCCTTTTTCACTTGAATTCAACAAACTCACACAATACAATTTCAATATTTTTTTGTTGTTTAAAATAAATTTTTGAATTTATATATGGATTCAATATACTTCATGCCTACGGGCCCTCAAATTATGCATATTAAACAATTCAAATTCACATTTTTAAAAATTTCTTTCTTATTTCTTGATTAAATTAACTAGAAGAATTTCTTGTGAAGTCATGTGGTCTATAAATATAGGACTATAAAATTTTCTAATGATTTTTCATAAAAAAAAATTAATTTACTCTTAAGTAAATAATATAAAATTATTTTATTTTCAATTTTAAGAAATAGTTATATTTTACTATTTTACAAATTGAATATTGTATTTTCCTTTATTTTTTATTTGACCAAAATAATTAACAATCATCCTTATTATTATTGGTTGTATAAGAAAAAAAGGATCATTCACATATTTCCAATTACCATTACCAAAATCATATTCCTACAAGTACCTCAATGAGAGTTCGTATGCAAGAGTTAAGCCGCGAAAAATTTCACCTTCTTCTAACACCTATAGTTTGGGAGGATGTTGTAAAAAGTGGCTAGACACATTTTTTCAATGTAAACAACTGTAGAGGAGCGTCTATTTTAACTCTAGTTAAGTGTTATTGTAGTCAAACTTAACCACTGGTAGGCTATTGAGTTGTGTTATAACCGAGACACTAGGAGGAAGTGGCATTCCATTCTTTTGAGAGAAGTTTGTACCATAGATAAGAAAATATAGCCAAGAGAGATAGGAGGTAGAGAACATCAAGATCATTTGTGCACTATTGCAGCCCATGGGTCATAGGCATTACTTTGTACCTATATCCATATTTCCAGACAGAGAAAGAGAGCAAAGCCACCTCACCTCCTAGCTCAGATTTCTCCCAAAAGTGTTTTTGAGAACATATTTTGTGTCTTATGTGTGTGTGGGATAAATTATTTGTTCTATAATGTTTTTTGCATAATTTTTATTCACATGCATGCACTAATTATAATTAAATTTACATATGTAGATGTTTAATAAAACTATAATAGTGTAAAAAATCAAAACTTTAACATATTATTATCAGATCTCTTGTAACAAACTGTCGAGTGGAATATCCACAGTACTTTATGGATCAAATAGATATGATATATTCAAATTAAATTTCTTTCTAAGACTTTATGATAATGATTAGTAGATGGTCTCCCTTACAAGCCATTGAGTTAGGGGTGAACACACTTACGAATGTTTAATAATAAAATTGAACATTCACTTGTTTTGACCCTACAGGGTTTTTAGGGTATATTAGTCTCAATGATGTGATTGTTTGTTTTTATAATTTGATGGTGTTGATTCCTTGTATGATATGATCATTACATTATGAAGTATATTGTTAATTAAACTAGTTAAGATAATCATGGGAATGGCAAGGCTACATCATAAAGTTTATGATAATATGCTACAAAGATGGTAGTTAATGGTTGTGACTTATTTTTCATTTACAAAAGAATTACTATATGTAATGATGTTGGTTTACCATATGGTCATCAAACTAAGATGGAATGGTAATCCATAAATTTACAGTTTGGTAAATGTTGTAAAAATAATCTCAATCTAAACATTTTAATGTGAGGTTATTAGGGAATGTTACATCTATAGACTTTAATCCTCTCTAGTGTCACAATCAGAAAACACACAACTTCGCTAGCCCAAATACATCACAATTGAAGACACGCACGCAAAAATAAAAACATTAGATATTTAAATCTCTCAATGTCTTATTAAATCTAATCCTTGTGCATTGTTGTGATCACCTGTTCCAAAATGTAGCAACACATAACTCATAAAAGTTTCACGCTTGACTCATATATCTGATTGTCTTTTTATCACTTCTTTGCCTTCTAATTCTAATAGGAAAATTAATGGATTTCTGTAATGTATTTTTTTGACCAGATCAAAGGAATGTTGAATCATCCTCACTCACAAAAATTCCTTGGGATATTCGATGGTTTTTCCCATGTTTTTTAATATTTTCATCCCTAAGCATAGTTGTGAGGATGGCATGACCTCCTAATGATGATCATATCATGGGAAATATTTCTTCCTAGTGAAATTGCGATATCTTCATAGTGCACAAGCTCTCTTCCCAATGGCAATAGGAAAAGTCAAAGAAAATATGAGATCCTCCACCTAGAAATCTACTATATTGTTTCATAAATTCAACTTTGCAACACTTCATAATAAAAAAAACCATCATAGAATCATGAACTTGTTCAAGCCAACCTCTACAGTTCTATTGCCAATAACCAAGTGTGTGATAAGTTCATGATCAAGGTTGATATCAAGGCCAAAAACTATTTGTAATGCCAGCAAAGTCCTCTTCCACTAGATTATAGATCTTAAGAAAAAGCTTAATGTACTACCACATTGAGTTGGATTGTTACATTTCCTATATGGAATTGCGATTTTTTATATCTACTCTTGAGACACTTTTTCCATCATATTCTAATTATCTTCATCTTAGATAAAATACAAAGAAATATGTGACTATATTTAGGATTTTGGCGATGTTTATACTTTTATTAAAAATGATTGTTAGGTCCCTATAATACTAGTGATTCCCCCATTACTCTTTTTGTTTTATGCCTTATTGTTTTTGTTGTGCTGCAATTGTCCCCATATTGTTATTATTGTGCCCCATAGAATCCCACTATTATTATTTTTGTGCCTTTATATTATTATTGTTAGGTCGGCTTAGGTTATATTGTGACCCCTTATACTACTATATATAGAAAGGAGGTTTTTTCATTTGAATCATTTAACAATTATTCATTTGTGTAATGGAAAGGAGGTTGCCCCCTCGAACGGGATTATTTCTAATGAATTGATCTATCTTTTCTATCTTTTTGTGAGCTAGTTTCATAACCTTTGGTATGAGAGCTTTGGATTGTAGGGTTTCACTGCTCCAAACAAGTCATTGTGGAATTTTCAATATAACTTTGTTTGTTATAGTTGTGATAGCAAATACACTAAAGGTCATAAGTGTGCCGAGAAGAAATTATTTTACATAGATTGTGAAGAGGGGGAAGAAAAGGAATAAGAAAAGTTAAAAGAAAATGATATACGCCAGGAACAAACCCTAGAAAAAGAAGAGATGAATCCGCCGATATCTTGTATTGCATTGGATGGAATTACCACTCCTAAAACTATCAAGATAGAAGGGCATATCAAGAAGGAAAAGGTAATAGTGTTGATCGATTTGGGAAGTACCCATAATTTTATTCATTGTAAGATAGCCAAGGAATTGAATTGCTTCTTATATCTAGCACGAGAGTGTTAAGTGATGGCTGCAAGTGGAGGAACCATAAATTTTTCTAGAAGGTGCAATAATATCAAGTTACCCATGGGAGAATATGTATTGAATAACCTAATGCTTTCCATTCCAATGGGTGGTGCTCATGTTGTACTAGGAGTCCAATTGCTACAACCCTTGGGTACAATAGCTTTTAATTTTCAATAACGTTTCATGAAATTCTCTTAAGAAGGAAAGCAAGTTTAATTAAGGGGTATCGCAGGGAAACCTGGAAGGATAATCAACTCTAACAACATGAAAAAACTTCTAAAGAAAAAACGAGGCATAATTACACAATTAGGTTCACTACAGGTTCCCACATCAAAATCATCCATTTCTCGAGATCTCCAAAAAGTCTTGGACAATCATTAAAAGGTATTTGAGACTCCCAAAGGCCTCCCACCTATTCGTGATCACAATCATGCTATTAATTTGATTCGAAGAAGTGTTCCTCCAAATATCATGCCTTACAGATATCCTTATGTCCAAAAGGGTGAAGTTGAACGTATGGTTGATGAAAATATAGAGGGTGGTATAATTCAACCTAGTCAAAGTTATTTCTCTACTCGAGTAGTATTGGTTCACAAGAAGGATGGATCATGGCACATGTGTCCAGATTAAAAGGAGCTCAATAAGCTCACTATTAAAGATAAATTTTGCATTCCTCTCATTGATAAATTATTGGATGAAATGCATGGATGAATTTAGTTCATCAAGTTGGATCTTCATTCAAGATCATCAAGTCAGAATGAAGATTGAAGACATTCTGAAAATAGCATTTCAAACTCATGAGGGCCATTATGAGTTTTTGGTCATGCCTTTTGGCCTTACTAATGCACCTTCTACATTTCAAGGTTTGGTGAATTCCATTTTCAAACCGTTCCTTAGAAAATTTGTTTTAGTATTTTTGGATGATATACTAATCTACAACAAGTCTTCGAAGGATCATTTCCAACATGTTGACATGGTGCTCAAACTATTGGAGGAGAAACAATTATATACAAAAATCTCCAAATGTTTCTTTGGAGTACAATAGGTGGAATATCTGGGTCATATTATATCTCATGAATGTGTTAAGGTAGACCCCGGCAAAATTAAAACCATTAACAAATGGAAAATCCCGACATCCATAAAGCACCTATGATGATTTATCGGGTTGGTGGGCTATTATTGCAAGTTTGTTAAGAATTATGGGAGAATAGCAGCACGTCTAACAACATTATTGAAGAAAGATGCATTTTCATGGACTATAGAAGCAATGAATTCCTTTAAATATTTGAAAGAGGCAATGTCATAAGCACCAGTCTTAGCTACACAAGACTTCACAAAAACATTTATTGTGGAATGCGATGCCTCATGAAATGGAATTTGTGTTGCTTTAATGCAAAAAGAAAGACCCATTGCTTTCAAAATTCGTCCAATCAAAGGAAAGTTTTACAACAAAGCTATTTATGAGTAGGAAATGTTGGCAATACAACATGCACTTAGGAAATTATGACCCTACCCAATGGGAAGACACTTCAAGGTAAAAATGTATCATGATAGTCTTAAAATACTTTTTAGAAAAAAGATTATCTTTGGAACAATAGAAAAAATGGGTCACAAAGATGTTGGGTCATGACTTTGAAATAATATACAAAAAAGGGAAGAAAAATGTTATGGCAGATGCAGTCCCAAGAAAGGATGAGGATGTGGAAGCATTTCTTTGTGCCATTTCTACTATCCAACCAGATTGGATAAACAAAGCAAGGGATGAATGGAAGAATGATGAGGAAGTGTGGGCACTCATTCAAATTATACAACAAGATCCCAGTACATCTCATACATTTAGCTGGAAAAATGATTCGTTTTGTTACAAGGATCAGTTATACATATGTAAGGATTCACAGCTCAAACAAAATATTCTTAGGGAATTTCACACCTCTCCCTTAGGAGGGCACCCAGGATTTCTAAAAACCTACCACAGGGTTAAGAAGGATTTATTTTGGGATGGCCTAAAATTAGATATTCAAAAGTTTGTGGCGGAATGTTTGGTTTGCCAAAAAAATAATGTTGAAACAATTAAGACCCCGGGGTTATTATGACCTTTATCCATTCCAGGCCAACATTAGGAGGAGGTTTCAATGGATTTTGCCACAGGTTTACCCAAGTCCGAAGGAAAGAGTGTTATCATGGTGGTAGTTGATAGACTTACCAAGTATGCACACTTTTGTGCATTATCTCATCCATTTAAAGTGAGTATAGTTTCTAGTGCATTTATGGAAACAATTCAAAAGCTACATGGAAACCCAAAGGTTCTTGTAAGTGACAAATATGTCATTTTCATAGGAAATTCTAGAAAAAATTATTTTCTTATCTTGGTACTCAGTTAGCTCGTAACTCATCTTATCATCCCCAATCTGATGGGGAAACTGAGATAGTAAACAAATTTTTGGAAGGATATCTTCGCTACTTTGTATCTGATAAACACACATTGTGGGTCAAATGGTTGCCTCTGGATAAATGGTGGTATAACACTCCCTTCCATACTGCAACAAAAATGACCCCATTTATGGCACTTTAGGGGTATCATCCACCATCCATCACATCATATTTAAGATAAAATTCTAAGGTTCAAGCAGTGGAAGATCACATCGAGCATGAGCAAAGAGTTCTCGAACTCTTAAAGGATAACCTCACCTTGACGTATAATAGAATGAAACAACAGGAAGATCAACATCACAATGAAAGAAGTTTTGATGTAGGTGATTGGGTATTCCTATGGTTACAATGGTATAAACAAATGTCCGTCAAGAGAGATAAGAAGGATAATCAATTATCACCAAAGTATTATGATCCGTACCAGGTGTTGCAAATAGGTACTATATCATACAAATTAGAGCCTCATATGGCTTCCTGAGTGCACCCAGTTTTCCATGTTTCATGCTTAAAGAAGGTTATAGGTGATAAGCTTCGATTTCAAACAATATTGTCGAAATTTGATGAGGAAGGAAAAATCATATTGGAACCTGAAGCAGTCCAAGAAACAAGAACTCAACAAGTATGAAATCGATCAATTTCAGAGTATCTCATCAAGTGGAAGAACACACCTATTGAAGATTCCACATGTGAGGATGAGAATCTTATAGAGAAGCATCCAAAAATACTCGAGTGTTGAGGAAAACACTTTTGTGAAAGAGAGGGGCATGTTAGGTCCCTATAATGCTAGTGATTCCTCCATTACTATTGTCATTGTATCCATTATTGTTATTGTTTTTCCCTTATTGTCCCCATATTGCTATTATTGTGCCCCATAGAATCCCACTATTATTATTTTTGTGCCTTTGTATTATTAATATTAGGTGGATTTGTTTATTTTGTGACACTTAGACTCTATATATAGAAATGAGGCTTTTCATTGAATCATCTAAGAATTGTTAATTTGTGTAATGTAAGGAGTTTTCCCCCTTGAAGAAGCTATTCTAAGGCATTGATTCTTATCTTCTATCTTTTGAACTTGATTTAAATCTCTAAGATTTTTTACTCATTTTTTCTTTCTATTTGATTTCTCAGATAATATTACATTATTCTATGATTTCCTATCACTGAAATAATTTCATATTCTCATTCCTTTTTCACTTTTCATTGATACCCTCCCATTAAAAGTGGTTCTACAGTTTTTATTTTGATTCCCTAATACTTAATTAATTCCTCTTATCTTATAATTCTTATGCATTCCTCTCCAACAGATAACCTTTTTTTTTTATTTTCAATTTCCTTCAAATTCTTATCCATATATTTATGTCATATGATATTACAAGATAATGTAACTTGTTTTAAATTTCTTAAGGAAATTGTAAATAGAAAAAGCATTGTGTCCCCTAATCTATAGTCAAATTTAATTCACTTTCTTTTGACAAATTCCTAAAAATATTCTTGTTAGAGTGAGCTAGGAATAAATTTCAAGAGGTTAATAAGATTAGTTTTCTACTCTTACAACCAAAATTAAGGTGGGAGAGTGATTACATTTCTAGCCTAATTTAACTCAACTCTTTATCATATCTATTTATGACGTTATAACTTCAAATATAAATTGTACATCCCTTCGTTGTTGTCATGCTAGACCAAAGCTACATTGAATTATAGCAGAAAAGCTTGACATTGGGGGGTGAAAGTGGAAGTAAATACCTTATTACCAAATAAATAAAAGGAATTTAAATGCTTGGAAAATGAGACATCTAGATATGAGATTTTTTCCAAATGAAATCCCACTGATGAATGGGAATGGATAATTATTTGATGATAATAATTCTAGATCAAATTCTAGATCAATGTAATGGTGATATATATATATATATATATATATATATATATATATATTATATATATATATAATATATATATATATATATATATATATATATATATTATATATTAGCTAGAGAAATATTCTAAGCTTAGGAAAAACATAAAAGGTTGTGCGGGAAGAGAAAGGTGAGCTTTGATGGGAATAGCCTATGCAAGCGAATAAAAGGATCCACAAAAGCATGATGCCAGTAAAGAAAACCATATCATGAAAGAGGGAAATAAATACCCATTGAAGATATCAACAAGAGGTTCTTGATTGATGGGTAACAAATCTCATCTTGGGGGTGAACTGGAGCCAATGAGAGGGGTGATGACCTACTGTATGAGTATGATCTCATCATATAAGCATTCCATGGTATACTACATTGGGCCCAACTCTTCTAACATTGTTGACTATCATTCCATAGTATTAGAGTACTGTGATGACAACCATTGGTTCTTTGCTGCATGATGCTCTATTTGTTTCTTTGTCCCAACTAATTTTGTTCTTAACCTATCATTCTCCTTCAACAAATATTAGGAGTTATCCTGTGTCGTTATAGCGAATGCAACACTTTCCGCCATAACTACTTTGAGATTCCTTCTAATGTTTGAAGTGATCACTTTTTATGTGTCTACTAAGAATTGATTTTGAGGATGCCGTGGGAAGTATCTATGACTTCAGTGCGTGATAATCTTCTTTAGTTGTTTAGATGTTATGTTTCATATGTTAATGACTTGATATATTGGTGGATGTGTGGTCCCTATATCTCTGAATGGAATATGATCTCTTGTGAGTGATTTTTCACTTGGAGTATTATGCTCATCATCCATCAGTTGGAGAGTATCTTATTCCTCTAACTTCTCCTCCTTCAACTCTTGAGCCAATTGTTCTTATTTGAGCCTTTGTATTTCCTTCTCCTCACACTGCCTCCTTTATTCTTATTCTATATGTTTCCTCTCTTGTTCATCTATTTTTTGTCTTCTCAAGCAACTCATCCTACTTCCTACTCTCCTACTCCTCTTGTTGTTATTCCTTTCCTCCTCTCCTCTTTATCTCTTCTTGGGTAGCTCCCATTTTTAAAGGATGGAATTTCCATTTCCTACTTCTCTTACCCAAGAAATACTTTATCCTATTCCTGGGAGATAGCTTCTTTAATTGAGGTGTCATTTACTCTTCCTACTGCTCTTGCTCTTGCAAGTCCTCATATGGTGGGTTGTGGAGTGAATTAGAATGTGTGGTTGGATGTGTCTCCATTTTGGCATTGTACCAGTTGTTTATATTCTCACATTTGATTTTGGATAGTAATAAATAATCCATGTTGTGACCAAACCTGATCCGTAAGTTGTCAGGCATATTCCACTGACAATCCGTCACAATAAATCTAATGATATTCTATTAAAATATGAGATTCTACATAATTACAATATTATTTATTTTTTAGGTTTGTAGATCTTACTATAATTAGTGCATGCATGTAAAAGTAAATTATGCTAAAAATAAGAGAATGAAAAAATAATCTCATAGACACGTGAGAGACAAGATATGATCTTTGGGAAACCCTTTTGGGATAAATCCCAACTCGAAGGTGAGGGCACTTCCCTCTCTTTCTCCATTTGGAAATATGGATGCAGGTAGAAATAAGTAATCCATCTAGCCCATGGGATACTACAGTGAAAAAATCCTCTTTTTTTTATTTACCTCATATCTCTCATGTATATCTTTTCTCAACTATAGAACAAATACTCTTGAAAGAATGTAATGCCCCTTCCTCTTAGTGGCGCGGTTATAACCCAACCTGATAGCCTACTGGTGGTTTGGTTTGACTACATTGACTTAACTAGAGTTACAGAACAAACTCTTCTAGAGTCTTCTACATCACAAACACATGGTTAGCCATTTTTCCATGAATAATGGGGGCTAACGAGGCATCCTCCTGAACTATAGGTGTGAAATCAGGAAGGTTAACTTCTGAGTGGCATGACATTTTCATACAAACTCTGATTGATGTGATTTATGTGTCACTGGAAATATTTCTCTCTGTAGAATAGCATGAAAAGGTGGCATGGTAAATTGGAAACTCTTTATACCCAAAAAACATTGTTTGATGCCTCAATATTCTCTCAGAATGTTTGAGACCCCATTTTTCCAAACTGGGTCCCGTCGGTAAAAATGGTCCCGTGAGATGATTCCCCACTTTCTTCACTCCAAATTCATCGAGATGGATGAAAAAAATGTAATGGTAAAATTTAGATAAAAACCATTCACAATGTAACCTAATAATTCATAAAGGATCATATGCATGGAATTGTAAATGCTTCAACTATTATGTCCTTGCTACCAATGCCTTGTGAATATTTAATTCATACAATCAAATCCTCAACAAAGAGATTTGCAAAGGGGATTTATTTCCCCTTTGAAGAATTCCTGAAACCCCTTGGCCAACTAATTTTCCACTTTCCGCATGAGTACATTGTTTTTCAGATATCACGACATAAGATGAGGGATTGTTTGACATTTGAAGCATTTGATATATGTGCCCTTGGGAGATGAAAACTAGAGCATGATACCTTGAAGTGACTCCTTGTATTAATGAGTCATGCATGGTAGATCCATGTCAAATATCACATGAAAAATAGTTGCAAATATGTGTTCATCCAACCTATTGTACGCGCCTCTAAAGCTTCCCTATGTTAATACCCTCTAATGGAAATAAACTTGGAGATTCTCTTTAGGAGTCCAGTTCTAATATAGTTTCGAGAAGGCATATAGTGCACAAATCCCATCTAGAAGTAATGAAAACATGTCAAATTTTGGAGCTTAATTTTCCTATAAGGATGATTTAGCTTACCCCACCTATTGCTCCAGTTCATATGATACTATATCCTCCTCATTGAAGACTCTTCCATAGTTCACCACCATATTGAACGAATATATCTAATTATCTTAGAACATTTTAATGTTCATAAGGCCAAATGTCTCCCAATAAATAACAGTAAAATACTGACACACGTCTCTCACGATCTTTGTCGAATAAACTGTTGATGGGAAATGAAGAAAATTGTTAGGTTCTCATCACCATTGTTAAATAACATCATTCGTATCGAGGTTATCCCATATTATATAGAATCTATCATATGCATACTCATTGGGTAAGAGAATCTTAGTGTATTTCTACATATCCTCACCATAATAAGTGGTGAGGTGACTGCCACTCTCACCATGGAGCACAAGTTGAGAGACATCGATGTGCGTGATGATCCATTCAGTAGCTTCAGCACATGGCATGACTGGGAATCTTTATGCGAGCTTAGGTGTTCTAGACTTCTTCATGTTGATATATGCATGAAAATATTATAGTTCCTCTGAAAACTTCTCTTAAATGAATGTGTTATAAATCTTGATCCAGGTAGCCTCTATCATCTTGTCATAAAACACTGAGTGTATACATATATATGAACACTAGGATTTGAAACCTCAATCAACTCATCAACGCTTGATTTGAAAGTTCTCTTAAGGGTAGTTTAGAAGGCAACATGTCTCTAATAAATGATGACACAGTGGTGACACTTGTAGCATAGTCAGAAGTTTGTGGAATCACACTCATAGTGATAGGATAATCATAAAATAACTAACTATGAAGAAAAACATATAAACATTCTCAAGCATTCATCATGGATGATAGGTCATGAAAAAAAATGAAGGAAAGCCAAAAGGAAATTTCATGAAAGAAAAATACACATGAAATCTAGGAGGGAGATCTATTAGGCCCTTATACTACTAGCGTAACCCCTTATTGTTAGTAGCACAACCCTCTTACTATATTATTGTACCCATTTAGTCCCCATATTGTTACTATTGTGCCCCATAGAAGCCCACTATTTTTATTATTGTGCCCTTACATTATTATTGTTATGTCGTTTTTGATTATATTATGACTCCTTAGACTCCTATATATAGAAAGGAGGTCTTGTCATTTTTATCATCCAATAATTGTTCATTTATGTAATTTAAAGGTGGTTGCCCCGTCGAAGAGGTTGAATTCTAAGGCATTGATCTATCTTTTCTATCTTTTTCTTGAGCTGGTTTTATAACATTTGGTATGAGAACTTTGGATTCTAGGGTTTCACTACTCCAAACAAGTCATCGTGGCATGTTCTCTGTAACTTTTTTTCTGCGGCGTTTTAGAAGCTAAAAAAAACCCATTTGAGAAGTAATCGCGTTGAATCTTGGGTCCAAATTTCAGAGCTTTTCACGCTATACTTGCAGATATATGATTTGTGGAATTTGGTCTTTTTGCAGACTTCTAAATTACATTCCAAATAGGTGACATGGGGAAAATAGTCATAACCCTTTTTCTGAGCATTGGATTGAAATTTCGTAAGAAGGTATAGAAAGAGGACATAATGTAGCTTCTTGTATATATCTTTTAGAGCTAAAAGTTGAAACAGTGACTCGTGGCATGTCGTACAAGTTCACTCTACTGAACTAGTCCACAATTAGGTCACTGTGGGAGATTTCGCATAACTCTTCCTTCAAGAATCCAATTTGGTTTAGACTAGTGGCATTGGAAAGAGGACACAGAGGGCTATAGTAGGTCGCAATTTTAGAATTGGAAGAACCAAAATTACAGAGTTATAGTCATTTCAAGATCGAGCTCCTAAAATTAAGAAAAGACGATATGAGGAAGTTTGATGACAAGGATCTGGTAAATTGGATACTTCAAATGGAGCGATATTTTGATCTACATGGTGTACCACTATTACAAAAGGTATCTATTGCATCTTCATATTTAGAACCAGATCAATTTTTATGGTACAAAGGGCTTTGTTCTCGTAAACAACTTGTTACATGGTCAATTTTCACAGAGGAAATGATAGCACATTATGAGGATACAAAGAGAAACACCTTCTTTAGAGCAACACCACAACAATTGGAAAGATTAAAAGGGATTTGTTACATATTGGGAAGTAAAATTATGGCAACAAGGAAGTCTACGCCTCATAACTATAAAGATGGAAGTGTTGTTTCTCCTAGCCTTCCACAACCTACAAGGGTTACACCACAACAATTGGAAGAAGAAAGAGAAAAAAGGATTTGTTACAATTGTGATAGAAAATGCACTAAAGGTCATAAGTGTGCTGAGAAGAAATTATTTTACATAGAGTATGAAGAGGATGAAGAAAAGGATCAAGAAACATCAAAATAAGAGGATACACGCTAGGA